>MJUT01000691.1:107428-123119 GCA_002080005.1 Gigantidas platifrons
GAGACGGACATTATCACTAGTGTAACAGTGAGTCTGGTAGAACAAGCTGTAATACTAGTGATAATGTATGCCCAGACCTTCAAACTAACGTTATTTTATTGTTTTATCGGTATTAAATGTCGCACTATGATGTCATACACATCGATATTTTTCAGCCTCAGAGTCACTAAGTTGAAACTGATAATATCAAAATAAAAATGTTTACTTTACCGGTAATTTTTGTTACTATACTTTATATTAATTTGGTATCAATTTGACGTCTTTGACCAATTAATAACAGTTTAACAATTATTTTGTTTGCAAAAAAAAGAACTGAAACACAAATTAATTTGAAAAACAAATGCATGAAAATATAATTAATAATTGATTATGACAATAAATTAATTAAAATTCAGACAATTATTGAGGACGGCAGTAAGAAATACAATATCACAACATTCTTACCCAGCAAAAAAACAACAACATTTTTTTGCTAAATTGTATGATTTAACATAATATATCAAAATATATATTGATATTGTAAGTTACAAAGAATGAAAGGCTCATCAGAGCTAATTCTTCTATATAATATACCGGTATCTGTTTAGGATATCCCATCAACACACAACAAATGTTAATTTTGTAATGGATCATTCAATGATCAGTCATTTTCTAAAAAGCAGTTTTTAACCTACATTTTCCTAACTGGTTCAATGTTAAACTATTACCTGCATTCCTGCAACAACAGCCATCTTGGATTTACAATCATAAAAATGTAAACATTACAGTTAACCATCCAGGAAACATTCAATATTTTACTATCGAATGATCCATTAGTTTCTTCTATGGCTTTGTAGACAACATAAATTTAAATCTCAATTTTACAATGCTTGCCATAAACAGGAATTGTTTATAAGTATACGAGGTAGATTTAAGAGTAGATTTGTTTGTTTTATGAAATTTATATTATTTAAAATAATTTTGATGCCAACTACAAATTTTCTATTTTAAACAAAAGTAATTTTATCCCTCCTTTCATAAAATATTTCTTTCCTGTACATCTTGCATTGATGCCTTAAAAATATGTATTAACTCTAGTCTAATTCATTGATAAATAGACAGAACTAGTTTCTGTATTCAGGTGGTGATATAAAATGACTTTGCCTCACTTTCAACTATAGTCAGCACCCTTTTATTTTTATTGATCAGGAGGAGACAACTCTGTATTGTATCAACTGTACATAGGAATGATTTAATAAATATCCTGCCAATTATAAAACATTTGAAGATTATAACAAATAAAATATCAACAGAACAACAAGTCAAAACAATGTTTGTTTCATAAAATACAGGCTGAGCTGGTAATAACATATCTCTAGGATTATCTCTGTAGAGTCTGGGTTCGATCAGGTTTTGCAGTTTCTAAGAACAGGACATTTTAACATTTTTAAAGCTCGTCTTTTTAAACATGTTAAATATTTTTACTTCAGTGGTGGTCGTCTGATCAGCATTAACAATAGAGGCCCAACTAAGGCAGTATTGTTCACATGGTGATTTATTCACATTTTGGGTTCAATCACAGGGGCTCGCGTAGGGTTATATATTTAAAATATCAATTGCACTTACAACTAAACATGAACCAGTCATGTTGGATTCCTGTTCAACATAAAAATAAACCTACATTATGCATTCGTGAATCCATGTAAAAGCTACAGAGGTTTCAGAGAAGAATTTTAAATCACATACTTCCTAGTGTCCTATTTTAAACTTGTCCTGCAGTGCTGATTTCCAATGATTTAAATATCAACACAACAATTCTTATTAATTTGTTAATTTTAAATTACACAGAATGATAATTATCACATTTACAGATTAACAAGCTTTTACTATTTTAAGACTGGTCTGATAATTAAGGTTTTTATTTTCTGACTTTTTTTATTGACAGCATAACTGAACATTTGACCTTTATAACTGAATCTGTGACATTTTAACATGCATATGTTTTGTTTGCCTCTGTACATTTTGGTTTAATATGAAGTCAAAACATTATATCAACATAATGATACACAAGAATATGAGATAGATGACTAGGTGATAAAAGCTGTCACAACAATCATAATAATGTTGCTTCTGATGTTCCTAAAAATAGATCACAAAGGGGGACAACTCTTCTTGCAAAGGGACATAATCCAGAACAAGTACTGCACACTTTCTTCATTTTATTCCTATAACAGCCTTCATCTGGAAAAAAAATCATACAAAAATTACCACATGTTTTCAAAATATTAATAACATTATTATAATATTATTTGATACTATGTTGTCACTTTAGTGATTTACTGAGTTATAATATAAATACTTGAATACTTTATTTCATTGTAGTGTCACATACAACAAAATGTTCCAATATAAAACATTTTATATGCAGACTGTGAGGATATTTTATATATGGTGTTTTAAATAATATTTCAGTTCCCCATAGAGATGCAGCATGTAAAAAAATATGGATTTTGACTACAGATGGAAAAACATCATTTGGTTTAAACGTATATACAATATACATCTAACCTTTAAATGTGTAATTTTCAGTACTAACGAAGGGGTCATATCAACTTAGGTGTTAGTTTAGTCATTGATCTTACAAAGATTTTTCTGGAAATCAGTTCACTTCCTGTTTGCAGAAAATATCAAGTGGAGCAAACAAGGGATAATTATATTATTGTCTTATGTAATATATAATATAACTGTCTATCAATTAATGTAATTATTCTGCTATGATCTCACAATAATGTTCACTTTAGACATACATTGGCAGTATATTAATTCTGCTATGATCTCACAATAATGTTCACTTGAGACAGACATTGACAGTTTATCATCTTTCCTACGGTGATCTCAGCTTGCAGCACCGTTCCGTAAAACTCGTATCACTTTATAGCGCGTGCATAAATATTTGACCTGAAGTTATCAACAACTTGACCTGAACTTATCAGCCCGATTCTCCCAACGTTTTGTCCAAGTGTTTAAACTATTGACAATGTAACGTTAATTTTCTACTGAATACTTCATTATATTTTTGTATAATCTTTCTTTCATAAAAGACATGCGTTTAAAATATGCTGCAACAGCAAACGAAATTGACGTTAGAAACTTACCCTTGATCGGATTGTTGATAAGTTCTGTCGGGACTTCTTTTTGACCTCATTTGACCCACGGTTGGGTGATCACAAACGTAAACATCGAGGGGAGTTGCGTAACTCTTCAATCGTAAATATTTGTTGTTGTATTCATAATGTTCGCTTCAAATAAACTTAATGAAGATATTTTTTTCGTTATTTGTAATCAATATGTTTTATCATTCAGAGAATGTTTGGAATAATTTCACAAACATAGAGCTTAAATACCATGCTACTACCCCCCTCCCCCAACATACAAAGAAAAAATAAACAAGCCATTCGTCTGCTACAAAATGGCTTTCAAAGCAAACAAGCAAACATCTGATGAAGATTTCGAAGAACAGTCTCACAGACAATTTCATGTCAATGCAAAACAGTGTTTACTTGTAATATTGAAACTAGGTCAGGATTTGAACCTGACACCTACTCATCTAAATGTATGACGAGTTGCTCTTACCTCTGAGCTACCTAGTTGAATTACAATAATTACAAATACAAACACAATATTTGCTTGAATATGCCGTACATCCATTTTAATGTTGTGTAGTTTGCCAGAAAACAAGCAATTTTGGGTTTTTATGCTGACCGATTCGGCAAATAAATGTGTATTACAGTATCCTGGTGTTGCCGGTTCTCGATAGCGTAAGAAACATTTCACCCGTGTGTCCGTTAGAAACAATCAATTTTTACAAAATTGTTTTGTTTGTTTATCAATACTAGTTCTTTATTTGTGTATCACGACACCAGTTCCCGATAAGTGTGTAAAATTATGAAAAATCAATTATGGAGGGCATGTTTACTAATAAAAATTATAGGAAAAAAAGGGAAAAAAATGTATTTAAGATATTTGCAAACACAGAGATGATTGATTTCAACCATACATGTAAAATTAAACATGTTTGAAAAAGTGTCCCATTGGGGTTACGCAATAGAGGAATAACGGTGAATGAAAATAAAACTGATAAGGTATGACCCGAACGGTGCTCCATGCTTTTTTTCCTGAACAGCGGCACCTGTATACTTGCGGTTTTGTATGACCTTCATTGACGGCAAAGTTTTGTTTACATCACAAACGTATATTTTAAGCAATGACCCGGTGAACTTAGAGTTATTTTTGGAATAAGAAAATGTGCATATATATCTGAGACTATAAAGATTATGTTCATATATACCCTGATACGTAGCACAGCCATTTTTTCCTTCTTGCGAAGCGAGGTGGTGTTCGTAGGTAAAATCCTGGCGAACAGAAGACACGTGCGTTTTCCCGATTTATGTCAAAACTCTCACGCGCATAACTATCGAGAACTGGTAACTATCGAGAACAGGTGAATGAACGATATGTCTCAAAATGTAAACAAGTCACGGATGGGCCTAAAAAATACACCAACAGTTAATAATGACAATTTCACACGACTTTTTAGATTTTTTTTCACAATGTAGGGAGTTATACGTTGACATATACCAACACAATTACAAATATTCAGAATACTTACCGCGCCGCCTGAACAGGTGCTCATCGTTGATGTGTTGATGGAATGTCGCAAGGTCATGGTTGCCTTGCGGCTGGACATTTTGCTAATTATATGTCTCTATTACTGATCGCACAAAAAACGTCTGAATTAGAAAAGGTTAGACATTAATTATTGCTAATAAATTTAACAATAATTCACATATAACAACGTCTACAAACGAAAAAGAAAATATTGTGAGAATTATATAGCTTGGTGAATTATAGCTGCGGGTGAATATGGAATGGCGTAAGGTGATATGTTTAAGAGACATTTCCCACGCTATTTTGAGAGAAATGAACTACTAGTAAATATACGAAGAAAAGCGATTTTGTAAGATGATAAATAATTTATCGGATGTTTGACAGGCATATATAGTAAAATATCATCCCGCTCGCCAGAATATGAAGCTTCATATTATGGCTCACGGGATGATATTTTACGATATATGCCTGTCAAAAGCCCGATAAAATATACATATTCCTCCTTCTATGATCTCACAATAATGGCTGATGATATCAACTCAAACACTAAGTTTTTGATTTTATGACATCATTCTTTTCTTGTTGATTATCAGTGTTTTCTGTAATTTTTAATATTTGTTATTATACTGCTGGCTTTTTCTGAAATATACGACCTATGTGGAATACGTCATCCTTCAACTTGAGTCCTGAGTGGACTAAATTAATTATCTTTAGGTGTTTATTCATCAATTTCTACATGTCTTTAAACCTTTTCATATTCAGCATTATATATTACCTTATTTGTTGGTTTACCTTGAAATTGTTAAAATTTAATTTAGATGCAAGTGAAAATCATTTTTTTTTGGCAATCAAATTAAAATAAGATTTTACACATTTAGTATCTATTTAAGGCAGTTGTTTGAAGTTCATAGTCTTGACACTACATGTTCTCGCTATCGTAAAGTGTTAGGTGTTATTCTCTGACTACTAATTCATATACTCAGAACAATATACATTTCACGTGAATTACGTTCTTTTTTATAGTAATTTTTCAAGAGCTGAAATAACTTTCTATGCGTTATAGGTATCAAAATCGATCACTGAAAATAACAACAATTGTGTTTTTCTAATTCAAAATTCAGTGCTATTGTCTTTGTAACAAAATGTATTTATAATTCATAAGTTATGCAATTTAATCCGGTTTTTTTACGACTTAAAATTTTCAGACTCTTAATTAAAGTTTATCAGATAAACGCTAGGAAGAGCATTAGTGTTGGAAATTTATGACGGATTTCGATTTATATAGTCATATATTTCTTTTACAATTACTTTTTTAATAAAATTTACTGTTCTATTTGGTAGTTCTCGTAATATAAAACATAGGGTGTTGTATGTAACAATTCACAGGAGAAAAACATGTGATTACTTTGGTTGCCAAAAAATAGGTCAAAATTCAAGATTTGGTGCTCTTAATTTATCAATGAAACCTCAAGACATAGAGGTGTAATGTTTTAATGGAGATTTTGGTATCAGTTCAAATAAATTTTTTGAGGATTACATATTTCTGTGGTCCCATTTAATTTATTTTGGTTGTAAAATGGCGGACAGTTCGAAGTGCATGCTGGATTATTTTATCTGATAGACAGTGTAAAACTTTTACAGCGTCTATCAGATACAAAGTAAGGAAATATCAATATTTTTGCAGATTTGAATTAGAAAATATGTCTATATATTACATATAGTGTGGTTTTCGTACAATTTCATTGGTTAAATCAGTCACGTGATATACATAATATATAATATATTTTTTCCACTGAGAAGAAATCAGACGTCTTGTTTCTATTTTTAAAAAAATATTGACGCTAGGTTTCTATTTTTATGTATACTCTCCAAAAAAAGAAACTCAACATGTGAAAAAATATAATTTACTTCAAATTTTCAACATCGTTTTCAATACAGAAATAAGCATTAAATTACACTGAAGTTTGGCACACTGGTTAGTCAGATATTGAAGTTAATTAAAATATCAATATTGATCATATTAAAGTCCATAGCGTTCAGATGATGTCACTTCAAAGTCGATATCTGTTGTTCCCACCTATAACCTGTAACATAGCACGGACCCGTCTCGGCATAGCCTCGATCAATCGACGAATATTGTCTTTCGGAATTCTCCCCCATTCCTGTTGCAGTTCTTGCAGAGTTTGCATCGCTGGATGACGACTCCGCACGCGTCGATCCAAGTCATCCACAAATGTTCTATTGGGTTCAAATATAGTGATTTAAACGGCCTGGGAACACTGTTACGTTCTGATTGGCTAGAAAGTCAACAGTAGCACGAGCTATATGCGACCGAGCGTTGTCGTGCTGAAAAAACTGACCTACGGAGGTGCAGCATGAGTGGTGTCAAAACCTCATCTCTGTGTCGAACGGCGCTAATGTTGGCGTGGATGTGCACCCGTTGAGATATTCGGCGTAGGATATGGCACTCCATATCATCACACTTCCTCCGCCGGAATTGTCGAGCTCAAGGACGCAGTTCTTTGCGAATATCTCATTCCACCGTCTGTAGACACGTGTACGGCCATCTCTTTTCTGCAACATTAATCTTGATTCATCGCTGAACCAGACTCGCCTCCAGTTTTGCAGGTCCCAGCCCCTTACTCTGTTGCACCATCAGATCCTTGCAAGTCGATACCGATGTCTCAGTACAGCGCCAAAAGTAAGGACGTCTGGCGCGTAAGCTGTTTTCACGGAGACGGTTTCTGACTGTCTGTGTCTATATTCGTCGGAGACCTGTGGCCTTTAATGTTGCTTCTCTTGCTGTCACGGTCCGGTTTCTCAGTAAATCACATATTCTTTTTCCCACACCAATATATATATCAACAATACAACCTGTATAAATATATGTTATTAAATACAACATGCATAAATATATTATATAAAAAAAAAGATCGAACGACCACCAGAAGATCATGCGTCAGTTATTTTACCTTCTACAATGAATGTGATATATGTATTCCAAAATGTCGTGAGGATTCTAATGTAATAATTAAGTTCTTTAATTCAATTTTATAATAAATACAGATTAATACATGGGCATTTCCATATTGGCCTGGTTATCGTTCCGAGACACCCATATTGCCCTGAGACGAAGTCGAGGGCCAATATGGATCGAGGGATGATAATCAGGCCCATATGGAAATGCCCATGTATTAAACTATTTATTATTAATTAACTTTTATTTATTAGCCTTTATATGATCAAATCTGCCAATACAATATAAAAACTTTCATTGGGCCAATACGACAAAAAACAGCCCAATACGGATATTTTCGTATTGGCCCGATTCCAGTCAGTCCAATAACAGCTAGATCGAAATCCTCTAGAGGTTTCAACAATCGCAAGGAAAAGTCCCGAGAGATGTTGGACTGGTTAATTAATAAAGGTATCATTACGTGATGTTTTTCATATTGGCCTAGTTATAGGTCCTCGGTCTGATGTATTGGCCTTCGGCTGCGCCTCAGGCCAATACAGCAGGCATCGCACCTATTAATAAACCAATATGAAAAAACATTATGTAATAATACTATATTATATACTTCCGACATCTGCAGACGTAAACACCGGAAGTTGTTTATTTTGTCTGAAACGCACGAGGGGCACCTAATAACCGGTTATTTTTCCGGGGTGTGGAAATATGGACAGCTTACTTTCAGTCATATTGGTCATACAAAAATGCCTTTGTTTTAACTAAGTATGTAATAATATAATTTATTTCACTATCAATATTAGGTGATGTATTAGTATAGTATTTTTGTCTGAGAATGAGATTTTCTTTCAGTTCAGCTTTAAATATTCTGATTAATGTCCTGCTTTACATATTCTATTCTGTTATTTTATTTTATTTCTTTGCTTCCAAATCGTCCATTTGGCGACAGATATAAGTATATTTCCCAAAATAACCCCCTTTTCTGTTCCCTCATCGTAACTTAAAATCATACTCTTTTGGTCAAATGTTATATTATCTTCTTAAAAAAATAAAATTTTAATATATTGAATTACAGGAAATATCATTTTACAATTATAAAATGAATGTTCTTGTGTTTCAATATGATATTTACAAAAATGGCATACAATTGTACACGGACGCACAGGTTGTAAAATAGGTTTCCTTGAGTAATCAATTCTACACGACACCACACGATCTAGAAGAACATATTGTAACCTCAATTAAATAAATGATCAAGTCAAATTAACTCTCTACATTTCGAACATCGACAAATAAATCACAGTAACAGTAAACTCAATAATTTACTCATGTGTAACTACTCATGTGTGTTAATTCGGTAATCTACTCATGTGTGTTAATTCAGTAATTCACTCATGTTTGTTAATTCAGTAATCTACTCATGCGTGTAAATTCAGTAATCTACTCATGTGTGTTAATTCAGTAATTCACTCATGTGTATTAATTCAGTAATCTACTCATGTGTGTTAATTCAGTAATCCACCCGTATGTGTTAATTCAGTAATCCACTCATGTGTGTTAATTCAGTAATCTACGCATGTGTGTTAATTCAGTAATCTACTCATGTGTGTTAATTCAGTAATTCACTCATGTGTGTTAATTCAGTAATCCACTCATGTGTGTTTATTCAGTAATCCACTCATGTGTGTTAATTCAGTAATTCACTCATGTGTGTTAATTCAGTAATTAACTCATGTGTGGTAGCGTCTAGTAGCAGATATATATAATTTAGTTCATACGACGCGGTTCCTGAACAACTTTATCAGACACGCTCAAATCGCAATTTTGGAAACCCAAACAATACAAGTCTGTAGAAGTCAGGAAAATCAAAAGTCCCGTATAAGATTGCCGAATTCGGCTATGGTCACCTATGTCCGAGGGAGGAGAATCATAGTTTTAATAGTAATGTAATTACATTATTTAGAAACAGTAAATTTCAATGATCAATATATTTCTAATAAACAACGTCAGTACGGACACATCCACCACTGGGTAGATGATAGCTTTAGGGAGAGGTTTCCGACGAAGTACCGACCACTGTGTAGATGATAACTTTGGGGAGTGGTTTCCAACGAAACATCGCCTATTGGGTAGACGAAAACGAAAGCTTTGGGGAGAGGTTTCCGACGAAACATCGACCACTGGGCAGATACTAGCCCTTTAGGGGAGGGGGTTACGACAAAACATCGACCACTGGCCATATAAAAACGTTTGTGGAGGTTTTCCGACGAAACATCGACCACTGGGTAGACGATAGCTTTGAGGACAGGTTTCCGACGATATATCGACCACCGGGCATATAATAGCCTTTGGGTAGGGTTTCCGACGAAACATCGACCATTGGGTAGATGATAGTTTTGGTGAGAGGTTCCGACGAAGCATCGACAATTGGGTAGATGATAGCATTGGGGAGGGTTTCCGACGAAACATCGACCACAGGGTATATGATAGTTTTGGTTAGAGGTTCGAACGAAACATCGACCACTGATTAGATGATAGCTTTAGGGAGAGGTTTCCGACGAAACATCGACCACTGGGCAGATTATAGCCTTTGGGGAGCGTTACCGAAGTAATCGTATTATTTGGACGACGTATTTCGAAGTGACATTCTAGAAGACCCCAGTGTTGTTCTCAGTGTTGTCACAAACTGGTCGTTCAAGAAATCAAATCACCGTCCGTGGTTGATTTTTCCAATAACAATACAATCTCTGTTCTGCGGATCAATAATAAAACATATAATAAGCAGATAAATTCCAAATCATCATAAACAGCGACCAAAAGTCTTGAAGCACAGCAGCAATCGAAGGTTTAATTTACGAAGAAATTTCCTGAATGTCAAATAATGTAATAACCGCCATACAATGAGGGAAAATAACCATGTGTTATCTAAAACGTTTGATTGAGAATGTAATTTTCTAAGAAAATGGTTTATTATCAATTTCTTAGCTCCTGTGACAAGTCGAATTAAACTACGTGTCATTGGGACAACGTGATAAGAAAGCAGAAACAAACCTTAATGCTCCTTTTTTTTTATCAATAAATCAAAACCGCATTTGTTATTTTTAGAATGAGCTTGTCTTAATGATAGCATCAGGTTGAGACGTTAAGTTATTAATACTCTTGATTTCTTGAAATTTATTTTCATTTCGTGATTTCAATCAAACACAATCCAAGATACAGGGTATGAGATCACAGTGTAGAGCTTAGATAACATAAAAGCCAGGTGTAATCAGGCATTGATGTTAATATACCAGGTGATACAACTTACATGTAGCAGGTCACTTTTCACATTTTGACAAGTCAATGTTAATGTTATTTATATGGTAAATGACTAAGAGGTCAGATGTCGTTCCCATTGGATGTCTTCGATTCAGAATCCATCATTCAAAATGTTCAAAATATAAGTTTGGGAGTAAGACATTATGAAGCATTGTAAACAGCACAATTTTAAATAAATTGTTCAATCCTTTTGTTTTCCATTTCAATCTGATTTTGACAATATTTTGAAAAAAGAAAAGAAAAAAAAAAGAAAGGTAAAGAAAGAAAGAAAACAAGAAGGAAAATTAAATTATAAAAGTATAAGATCAAATAAGAGTGGCATATTAAATACAAATGCAACAGACGTGTCGTTATTCATTTAAATTTTTTGTAATACTTTGAATTGATTGTGAATCCTATTTTTAAATCAGAGGTTTCTTGAATATATGTTTTTTAATTGAAAAATTTACATATATCTGACAATCTACAATCGTTAGTGGATCGTTATGTAAATAATAATAATAATAATAATAAAAACATCATAAACATCTGATTTAGATATATTAACTTGATTGCAACTTTTAATATTATGAATGATGATTTTCTGTGGTCAATAAAAGTATAACTACCTGATCAAGAATAATGTATATGCGATGCAAATATAGTATGCTGAGAATAAACTCAACTGCTTGTACGTAGGAAAGGCAACTTACAACTGCTCCTAGTACACAGCAGATAAAAAGGGGTGAACGTTGTTTGTCTGTCGTAATATTTCCTACCCTGTCTATCATATTATCTATTGGAAAATTTTCATGTGGCGACCGACACTAACTCTCATAGGTCCACATCGGTGCCATCTTTCTAACACCATTATTGTGCGTAAGCTTGTTTTTGTCAACAAGACTGCTTAAATATTGCACACTTGCCGTTCCATGTGAACATGTCCCCGATGGGATTCGATCCCGAGGCCCCTCGCATTGTAAAGCACACACTACTGACTGAGATAGAGGTGTTGTGAACCTATTACAGTTTATATATCCTTAGATAGAGGATCGTACCCGTTACACATGTAAGCAGCAACTAATCGTATGCTTTGTCTCTGAGAGAACCATGTGGTGAAGAAACGGGTATTGAAGATTCCCCAACGTGGTGTTCGCTGGCTGTTCGGAATGACCTATACAACCAACTACCGCTCGATCCCAGTGGGTTATGGCGCCTCACATTCGCTTAATGGATTGGTGGGGTGTGTGTGTGGGGGGTATGTATCGTATATTTGTTAACTGCAAGGAATTCCTACCTATTCGATAAAGATGTAAAATCTAGACCTATAGTTTTCATCCCATATTGTAAACAATTAAACAATTAGCTTGTTAAACCTAGTAGTCAATAGAAAATTAAAGAGATAGAAAACCAAACTATAATGTTTAACATCATAGGAAAACTATATATTTCACTCAGCAGTTTTTGAAAGTGTTTTTATTTTTATATTTCTTTTTATCTTTTTTAATGACAAGAATGATTTCTTTTAAACAAATCTTTAATTTTAAAATAAACATTACAGATATAGAATATATTTTTATATATAATGTTGTTATCACGTGTATAACGTTCTTCATAACTGCATGCTCCGTCACGATTTTATTAAAACATTAATAACACCTAAAGTACAAATAATACATTTTTTTTTCTTAATTGAAGATACCAAAGCAGTATTCAGAGGTTATAAATCTAAGGACAGAAAATGTAATGGACAAAGGACCTAAAAGAACAAAAGAAAAACAATGGTCTAAAAAAATATTACACATGGAGCAGCAGAAATCCCACATAAACCCACCGCTAAACTCGGATGTTCCCGCAATGTGAGCAGTTTTTGCGCCATTAGAGTGGCACCGATCCTTGTACCGTTAAACACCACTAACATCATCTTATAGAGTAATTACGGTAGACACTTGGGCATCTGTATGCGTAAATAAATTACGGTAGACACTTGGACATCCGTATGCGTAAATAAATTACGTTGACACTTGGGCATCAGTATGCGTCAATAAATTACGGCAGACACTTGGGCATCAGTATACGTAAATAAATAACGGTAGACACTTGGGCATCAGTATGCGTAAATAAATTACGGTAGACACTTGGGCATCAGTATACGTAAATAAATTACGGTAGACACTTGGGGCATCAGTATGCGTAAATAAATTACGGTAGACACTTGGGGCATCAGTATGCGTAAATAAATTACGGTAGACACTTGTGGCATCAGTATACGTAAATAAATTACGATAGACACTTGGGCATCAGTATGCGTAAATAAATTACGATAGACACTTGGGCATCAGTATGCGTAAATAAATTACGGTAGACACTTGGGCATCAGTATGCGTAAATAAATTACGGTAGACACTTGGGCATCAGTATGCGTAAATAAATTACGGTAGACACTTGGGCATCAGTATGCGTAAATAAATTACGGTAGAAACTTGGGCATCAGTATACGTAAATAAATTACGGTAGACACTTGGGGCATCAGTATACGTAAATAAATTACGGTAGACACTTGGGCATCAGTATGTGTAAATAAATTACGGTACACACTTGGGAATCAGTATGCGTAAATAAATTACGGTAGACACTTGGGCATCAGTATACGTAAATAAATTACGGTAGACACTTGGGGCATCAGTATGCGTAAATACATTCAAACATCATAAATAAAATATGAACCATTCTGCAAAACAATTGGAGTAAATACAAACAGAACATGTGACAAAACTAACAAATAAAAAGATAGTTGATTGAATATGTGTTTAGCGACACTACCGTAAAATGTCATCTTAACATGGCAATGACTTGTTGTGGTGGATGAACCCAATGTTCCAACAACAAGGTACCGAGAATCGGTAAATCCGTGGTATCTTTATCACTTAATGTACTCACGCGGCGCAAATGTATATATACATGCACCTCATCTATTATAATGCAGGATACATTTTAGAGTAATACATGATTTCGCATAGTGAATATTTATTTTGAATACAGTATTATGTGCGATCTCATTTAAAGCAGCCTTAGTCAACTAAGTGTAAGACATATTACGGTTATTTCCCACCCAAGTCGGTGTGTAATACTTCAAGTAGAAGTAGAAATTAATACATTAATTGTTTTCAACAACATGCATAGATACCCGTTACATTGATCGAAGTCAATAAACTATGCATTCGGTGTTTTGGTATAGTAGTCGGTAAGTGACGTCATCGTCTTATTAAAACACATCTTGTGCTTGTTGTTAAAGTGTTGTAATTGTTCACTTTAACAAACAATCGCCCCACCGCTTTCACAAACAACTAAAAGAAAACAGTTTTATTGTATGTGTATGTGTCCTATGTATTGTATACTCCACATTTGTAATAATATAACTTCGTAACACAATTTGTATAATGTTATAAGTCTTGCATAAAATTGGGAAGTCACAAAAGAATGCACTGTGAACGAGAACCTACCACATAATTTTTTTGTCATTGCGGACCGTGGAAGACAATATTGACCGACTGCACACACATACACACAGACAACTGTGTGAGTCAGAATCCCGCCAATGGTAGGGTGTACTCGATACAGCATTATGTGATCAAGTTTGTCAGTGACTTGCGGCAGGTCGGTGTTTTCTCTCGGTACTCCGGTTTTCTCCACCAATAAAGCTGAAATATCGCTGAAAATGGCGTTAAACACCATAGCCCTAACCCTACGCCAGCTGATAACGTGAGATGTATAAGGTGGTAAGCTCATATTGCACATTAAAATGAATTACAATAAACGCTTAAGATACCTTGTAACATAAATACGCATTTTTCCTTTGATGTTTTTATGCAATAATCAACTTAAAAAATAGTGAACCTTTACAAACCATGATCTAACATACAGATCTTGATGTTATTCCATGATTATGACATCACATGAGAATAATAGTTAAGCTTATATGGAAGTGAGAGATGCTTAAGTCATGGTTTAATATAAAGATCTACATGTTATTCCATGGTTAACGCGGACGTCGAAGAGAACACCCTTTTGTCAATCGTGTAATTTCTGTTGCAAACCATATATACCATGAATCTTACTCATGAACTTATTTAAACCAACTCATCCTTCAGATTCGTTGGTTTATATAAGTTAATTCGTAAGATCCATGGTATATATAATACTTATCACCGGTGTGGAAATTATAACAACTTTTGATTGGTTAAAACTCCGGGTAAGAAAAAGCCCTATTCCCTAGTGTTGCTAGGCCATATGACCGGGTGTAACTAGCCATTAACCAATCACATGTTGTTGTAATTTTCAAAGCGGGGATAATATGCCGTCAAAGCTGGCGACGTTGCGCTCCAAAATCTAATTTAGTTAATTTTGGCTATATGTTGAATATAAAGCTGTTACTTTGATCAACTGTAGGGTTTTACCAAAGGTAGTACCCTACACCGGGTAAAAAACACTCGACACTTTCATATGTTTTACTTATTCTTTCCAAAAACAAAGAAAACGTCACTTTTACGTGGGCTGACGTGGTCAACAATGTCTTATTTTTACTATAACCGGGGATAAATTCGTTATCTACGTTCCTATCCATAGATATTGAGATTTTAACACCCTTCAGTAGCCTGTATATACCTGTCGGCTGCGCCTCAGGCTGAAATTGGCTACCTCATGGTGTCATGTATATGTTTAATGACGTATTTGTGCTACCAGTAGTGCATATAATGCCATATTGGTAAAAAAAAA
>MJUT01000691.1:132703-147561 GCA_002080005.1 Gigantidas platifrons
GTTTTATATTATATAACATATGCTGGCACTGTTAAGTTCAATAAAGAAGTTAGTCTTTATTTGAAGCAGTACACTAAACATAAGTTTTCTATGATATACACCGCCACGATATAATTGAAATTTTGTTGAAAGATGCGTTAAACACCGTAAACCTAAACCTATGATATACACACCAAATTAAACAGAGAAATCATTAAATTAGGCCAAACATTCAGAGCATAGAACATATTGAAATGAATCTTAAAAACACAATTGTGTCCTGCATAGGCGACAGACCACAACGTTTAGTGTGTGTGGTGTGTGTGTGGGGGGGGGAGGGTATCCTATATTTTGGCCTGGATCAGAAATATTTTTAACATGCAACATCTGTAATTTTCCTCAGATTAAGAAATAACAGTGCTGTATTTGAATAGTTGCAGGTGTCAGTTGGAGATGTGACGGTCCAAAATGCAGTTTTATTATTTTCCTATGACAAATATTTTTGTCTCAGTAAAAAAACACAGACAATCCCTAACCCTTACCACCCCACACCCCAAGTTAAATATTCGTTCCCTGGAAACACTGTACATACATCGTTAGTATTAGGGACACTACTATTTACTATTTGTGTATACTATTATTACCTAAAAACTACTTTGGCAAGAACAATGTTTCATTTCTCTAGCTGGAACGGCATAATGAATTAGACATTTGAAATCATGTCGCACGGAATTTGAGTCATTGCGTTTATCAGATAATGGTTTTGCTGCAGTAATTGAGTCGTCCAGTTAATGGTAATATATTTATTTTGGAAAACGACCATTTTGAATTTCAAAAGTCACTGTCTTAATCACTCTAAGGTTTTGTAAATATGTTCTGATATTTTGTGTGAGGTAAACTTGAGTTATTGTCAGTTGTATAAGGTAAACTTGAGTTATCGTCAGACATGTGACAGCAATGTCTATTTTCTACGAAGATAGTCCCACGAGTCTCCAGTGTCATACGTGCAAATAGTAAAATCAACCGAGAGGTAACTGTAGATCTACTTTTATCAATCCGAGGGTATTTAAAACATTTTTGGAATTTGTCAAATCTGAGTAACCCTTAGCCGTGTGAACTGACGACTGTCTACCACAATACGTTCCTGTCTTTGATGAGCGTATGAAAATGAAATAGGAAATAAAAAGAAAATTTGCAGAATAAGCGTGGTTTTCGCATTTAACACTTTCCAAAATACGTGCGTTATTCTGCAATTGTGTCATTTTAAATTCTAACAAAGGGGTCAGATATTTACTCATGGACATTATAAAGCTTTTCTGGTTCCTGATTCATGTAGAACGAGAGTAAGGAACAGGAACCTCATGAGAGCGACTGTAATAGAGGACATCATACAACAATATTAGGACGACGCTTGTTTCTTCTCTTTTTGACATTTCGGCAGTTGTTTTGGACTTTTTGACATTGTAGGATAAATACTGTATACATACATTGTCGGTAAATATAAAATTAATTTGCTCTCGCGGCGTAAAACAAGTCCGAAAAAGTTTACCTTTATACCTGTTTATATTACTCGTAGATATAAATTATATATTACGGATTTAGTTTGTCACACAAATTTTCATTGGTCGTTCAACCATGAATGTTCCGCTGCGCCGCAGGGAATATAGATCCTAAGCCGGGAATGTCACATTATATGCCCTGTCTGATAGCTGAATAACATATAATATGTACAAACAATGGACGTACAGCATAAATGTAATACAGTTAAGCCTGTCTAAACCGAACACCTTTGGAACTGACGAATTAACCCTAGCACAGGTTCAGATTAGACACATTTAGTAGCTCAGACTTAAAAGTCTGTATGGATTAGGTATTTTTCGGCTTACTCAGGTTGAGACAAGTTTCATTGTAACATGTGAAATGAAATCCCTTTGCGATATCATAACGTCCCAGTACAAGGTAATATATCAGTTACAAATGTATCTTCCATTTAACTGTTACATTTCTATATATTTTTTGATATTAGTTGTTATGTTTGTTATATAAATCTATAGGCCCCGGGTGGCTCAATGAGTTAGATAGTTGTAGGGCCCGGTGGCTCAATGAGTTAGATAGTTGTAGGCTCCGGGTGGCTCAATGAGTTAGGTAGTTGTAGGGCCCGGGTGGCTCAATGAGTTAGGTAGTTGTAGGGCCCGGGTGGCTCAATGAGTTAGGTAGTTGTAGGGCCCGGGTGGCTCAATGAGTTAGGTAGTTGGATTACTTAACAACTCATACAAGCCTATCACCAATACGGCGTGATTTCGCACTCGTCTTTGTAAATTACTAAAAGGGTGCACTCGACTAGCAGCCGCAAGTGATAAAGTTTACCAGTTGCTTGGCCATGGTCGGTAGTCCGCTTCGGGTACTCCGGCTTCTTTCATCACTAAAACTGGTCGCCAATGATATAGCTGAAATATTGCTGAAAGTGGCACTAAGCACCAAAAATCAACCAATCAACCATGTTATATAAATACAGCAGCATCATTTCAATATTCACAATTACAACACATACAAATATACATTACTATCTATATCTATATTATAATTACAACATTCAAATACAATCAAATCATACTATATTAAGACATGATATATGATAAAATGTGTCTATTAACACATATGTCTAGCACATATGTCGTTTTGACACATGTAAGATATCTACACATATACATTATAGTTATATTACAATTAAAGCATTCATATAAAATCATACTATGTTTAGACATGATATATGATAAAATGTGTATATAGACACATCTCTCAAGTACACAGTACGTTTGAGCCACTTGATTAACGTGCTCGCCTCGCGTGCGGTCGATAGTGGAATGGAGCCCCGTTCGGGTCAAACCAAAGACTATAAAATTGGTATTTGCTGCGTCTCCGCTCAGCACGCAGCAAAGATCAAAGACTGGTTGACTCAGAACTAGGTTAATGTGTCCGAGTGGGGCGATATGTCTATCTTCGGACTGTTGTTTAAGTGAGCTAGCACTGTAAAAATCCAACTAGTACAAAGTGGACATCATTTCATTTAAAATTAACTTGTTCTCGCCATTATATAGCTGAACAATTGCCGAGTTGGCGTTAAGCAACAATCACTCATCCTTTCACTCACAGTAAGTTTGCGACACATGTCAGATATACCAACTAGCGTGATATTAACACAATCACGACTTTCTAATGTGACATTGCAATGACATCAATAATGTCATCTCACCAAATCCTCGACAAGTATAATGTCATTGTCATGATTTCCTCAAAATGGATTTCTCATTACATCTCACGTTGTTTCGCCTTCGGTGTGATATTACTCTAAGAAATTCATTCCCAAAAAACATATCAACGATATTATATATCATATTTACAACATTCAAATAAAATTAAATCATATTAAATTAAGACATGGATTTCTATATGATAAAACATGTCTCTAGCACATATGTCGTTTTGACACATGTAACATATAAATACACACATCCATTATGGCTTTATTTATATTTATGGCACATTCTATTTAAAGACTCTGCATTATAACATCATTTTAAAACATTTCGGTTTAATTTAATCATCAATCAGTTTTATCTTCACATCTGTTGATGTGTTTTATGTTTAAGTCGTTGTCGGTTACAATAATCGTTCTTTATAATGTAATCATGTTTCTATAAGATTGTGCCACCAATTACCTCTGAAAGTATTAAATAATATATTATCAGTCTTAATGTGTGTTGTTTAGTCATCATAACAGGCCATTATTATACAGCTTTGTATTGTCATGTATCATATCTATTTAATAATTGAGACCGCCGTCGACGGCGTGATGTATGGTAGTTGAAACTACAAATTCCTATTCAATCAGTGCCTGTCACCCACTAAAGCTGTGAATTCGAATCCCGCTCATGGCGAGTTGTACTCAATACAACCTTATATGATAAAGTTTGACAGTAACTTGTCGGTTTTCTCTGGATATTCCTGTTTCCTCAACCACTAAAACTGACCTCCACGATATCGATGAAATCAAACCATCTATGTATAAGAACGTTTCACATTCCATTTATATTCTTACAAAATCTTATAAGATTATTAGAGAGTTTATTTAAAAACTGAATATGTTAATAACGAGATACTTTGTGTATGTGAACCGCTTCAGTGGCGTAATGGTCAGTGTGTTAGCCTCGAGTGTGGTAGATCGTGGGGTCGGGTCAAACCAAAGATTATAAAATTAGTATGTGTTGCTTCTCCGCTAAGCACGCAGCATTAAGGAGAAATAGCCTAGACTGGTTGGCTTAGAATTAGAATAATATGCATGGGTGGAGCGACAAGTCTACCCATTGATGGTTGTTTCAGTGAGTTAGCACTATACAAATCCAACTCAGCTCGTTGATCTAGTACAAAGTGGACATCATCGTCATCTCATTGAAAATTAATTAGTTATCGCTATTAATATTGCTGAAAAATTGCTGAATTGGCGCTAAACAACAATCACTCACTCCCCTTCTGTATGTGATAAAATAACGTTAAATGTAGAGAACAAAGACAGTTGTTCTGATTTCTGTCATTGTAAATATACTTTTAATGACGAGGTAACTTGCTATATTATAAGTAAAATGTGTGCATATATTGATACTTTACGACATGTAGTGTTAACAGAAGGCAGATCCCTATCGTTATTGATCTACACATACATTCGTGTATGTAGTGTTAACAGAAGGGAGATAACGACCGTTATTGATCTACACATATATTCGTGTATGTAGTGTTAAAAGAAGGGAGATAACCACCGTTATTGATCTACACATACATTCGTCTATGTAGTGTTAACATCATAGAAGTTATAGATAGATCATTGACTATAATTAATAATTTTATAACGTTTTCTCTCTAATTTATATATGTTAAAATTATATGACGTGCTGGAAGTCAAACAACCAAGAAAGTACTACAAACTCATACATAATAATCGAATGATCACAAACATACTGAATTATGAAAGGGCGGCTTGGGGATACATCTATATCGATATGATAATACACTTTATATTAAAAACGGATGTCGGGTTTATATATATAACATTCCGTGAAACTGTTGTCGTCTAAGATTATGTTCTTTAGCAATGTGTTATTATGATATTGATGTACAGCTATATTATATCGTGTAAAGTTTAGTGTAAATCTGTTTTTTTTTTCAACAGAGTCCTGCTTTGAGTTAAGTTGTGAGGTGGCGGCAATCATGGAAATTTGTTGAACAGAGCAAAAGAAATTTTAAAGAACCTCTATTTGAGCATAAAATCTTGTATTTCTAAACCACTGAGTTTAAAATAAAAAAACAATTAATAATATGAATAACCAAAACTACCCCACTGTCGTCCAAGACAAGTTAATTAAATAGTTAATATAGTAGACAGAAGAGTTTGAAGATACCAAAGGGAGGTAATCAGAAGCAGAAGAACAGACAACACAATGACCAAAAGAAAAAGCACAAAAGGACAAACAAATATCACCAAAAGATACAAATAAAACTAAAGATCGAGTAACACGAACCCCACTAAAAACCGGGCATGAATTCCTGTGTTCCGGAAGTGTAAGCAGTTCCTACTCACTAGTGACACCCGTCGTGTTAATCTAGTTACAACCCTGATGATCAGTCATGAACGAGGAAAGGACCGCGAAGTGTTTACGAAAGTGGAACATGCCCATGGTCACTTTTGACACAAATATTCCAAAACGGTATGATACTGACAATAAAATATAATCAATATTATGAATAAACATTATAAACTATACTGTTATCCTTATTCCCAAAAAGTCAAGTAAACAATCACAGTTGCTATTTATAAATTTCTTAAAAAAATATAATTTTCATTCACTGGGTCTATACCTCTATTAGTAATTGATGTTATCATCCCCATGTAATCGGTGTTACGGCACTGACATAGTTCATCAGATATATTTACATGTTACTATTATTAAACCTAAAGTTCTCCTCCATCAGGAATATGTGACCACATCCGATTTTGTCTATCCTGTTTATGCCCTTTGGTATTCCTGCTCCCGACACTTTTTTTATTATATCTTTTTCCAATCTTTTGGATATGAGAGTACTTAATGCAGGTTATTCCAGAAACGCTTCGTGTGTAGTCAATTATAATGTTAGGAGTTAAGGTTATGGTGCTTAGCCCCACATTCAACAAAATGTCAGCTAGATCGCGGCTGTTATTGTTGGAGAAAACTGGATTGCAGGGAGAAAACCACAGACCTACCGCAAGTCACTGACAAACTTTAACACATAATGTTGTATCGAGTACATCTCGCCTAAGCGCGATTCAAACTCACAACGTATAGGCACTAATTGCATAGGTAATTGTAAATCCAACTACCATACGATCACGACCACAACGGCCACTAGTCAATTATATATTTTTTTTTCAATACCTGTTATGTCTTTTTTAATTAACCACTGATGATATTCAACATTATCTAACATGTAACGTTATATGTTTGTTATTCAACACGTTGAATCGTTTGTGTCTTGTCAGAATCTATCATATAGAGGCATATAATACTATACTCATTGTTGCTTCTTTAAGGGTTTGCTATGAAGAAGAAACTGACTGCCAAAAAATGTAAGAAGGCTTTGAAGATACTAAAAGGGAAATCAGAATCCGTAAATCGAAGAAGGATAGTAACAAGCGGGTGTTTTAATGCTTTATTGTTCATTCGTTTTACTTTCTATGACTGTTCGGTTTGATCGCCAAGTTATGCTCCTGTTGTTTTTTAGTATAATACATGTTTAGTATACTTACCCACATTTGTCACAGTTCCTGAAACAATATTAATATACATAAAATATATAATGCATGATTAGTATACTTACCCACATTTGTCACAGTTCATGAAACAATATTAATATGCATAAAATATATAATGCATGTTTAGTATACTTACCCACATTCGTCACAGTTCATGAAACAATATTAATATACATAAAATATACAAGTTGTTTTATGTTAAATTACTGAAACAACATTAATATAAATATAATATGTAAGTGGCTTTATGTTAGATTACTATAATAATATTTAAATAACATTTTTTTTCAGAATTATATACTAGATTTTATTAAATGTTCAATGAATAATTCTTTAGATATCAAGAACGTTACAATTACAGATTATTGTTAAGCTACAAAGTCCACGTGATAAGTAAAACAAAAGTTAAATAATAATGATAGGAAAAACTATAACAATGTACACCATTTTATTGTTTGTTGTAGTAAAATATTACTATTACATTTATGTTTACCATGTTAATTGTAATAACACGTGACAATAACAATCAGATGTAATAAACTTATAATAAAATATGAAATACTGACTTAATAGTGTAAATATACTGCCACGGTATTATGGATTATAAATGTTTTTATAAACTAATTTAATCCTATTTCAATTTTTATACGATATATCATTTTGTGTTCCTTGTATTTTACACACAATCACTAGTACTAATGCTACAATAACACATATCAACAACCAAACATTATAGCGTTCCCTTGTTTATACGGTATGTTCTTGTATGTGTTCCTTGTATTTTACACACAATCACTTGTACAAAAGTTACAATATCACATATCAACAACCAAACATTATAACGTTCCCTTGTTTATACGGTATGTTCTTGTATGTGTTCCTTGTATTTTATGCACAATCAATTGTACTAAAGAGACAATATCACATATCAACAATGAAACATTCTACCGTTCCCTTGTTTATACGGTATGTTCTTGTATGTGTTCCTTGTATTTTACGCACAATCACTTGTACTAAAGAGACAATATCACATATTAACAACGAAACATTTAACATGAATTTTATGTATGATACTAACAACAGCTATCTTTGTAAGTTTCTATTCACTGTTTATATCGGTTGATTCCAATAAAATATATGTTGTACGATTTTATGGTTAATTATTTATATAGATGAAAACGATCGGTTTATATAAACAAGTACATATTAGAAATAGTGAGCATCTTTAAAAGTTTGTTTACTGTTTTAATTTACTACGCTAAGTTACACTTATTATACTTACACAACTACTCCCCTGTCAAGACATAATTACAGTATAGTATTAAAATGCAACAATAACGTATAACAGTATATAATATATAGTACTTTATCATAATATTGATATAAATAATAATTAATACACAATAGTAATTAAAATGGGATATTAAATTTATTTAACCTGATACAGGTTAACATATAATACAGCATGTCTTAGTTAATGTTAATAGTAAATAATACCGTCTGATGTTGGTGTATCTACAGGTTAACATATAATACAGCATGTCTTAGTTAATGTTAATAGTACATAATACCGTCTGATGTTGGTGTACCTGAATTCCCCAATAGATCAACTACTGATTTACAATATATATTGTAATGTGTAGACATTATGTGGTTATGTTCAACTATTTTTCTCCTATTTAACAGCACCCATTAATAGTACATCTTCACTGAATTTTTAGAAATAAACATAGAATGTCAGACTTCAGCTTATTCTTAGAGTGTTAACTTAAACTTTGTCTTAAAGTGTTATACTTAGACTTAGCCTTACAGTGTAAACTTAAACTTTGTCCTAAAGTGTTATACTTAGACTTAGCCTTACAGTGTTAACTTAAACTTTGTCTTAAAGTGTTATACTTAGACTTAGCCTGACAGTGTTAACTTAAACTTTGTCCTAAAGTGTTATACTTAGACTTAGCCTTACAGTGTTAACTTAAACTTTGTCCTCAAGTGTTATACTTAGACTTAGCCTTACAGAGTTAACTTAAACTTTGTCCTAAAGTGTTATACTTAGACTTAACCTTACAGTGTTAACTTAAACTTTGTCTTAAAGTGTTATACTTAGACTTAGCCTTGGAGTGTTAACTTAAACTTTGTCCTCAAGTGTTATACTTAGACTTAGCCTTACAGAGTTAACATAAACTTTGTCCTAAAGTGTTATTCTTAGACATAGCCTTACAGTGTTAAATTAAGCTTTAATTTTTCATGGTTAATTTAAGCTTAATCTGATAGTGTTGAACTAAGCGTAGTCTTACAGTGTAAACTTACACTAAGTCCTAAAGTGTTATACTTGAACTTAGTGGTAAGGTGTTACATTTAAGCTTACTCTTTAAGTGTTCAACTTAGTCTTAGAGTGTTAAGTTAAAGTTAGTATTGAAGTGTTAGACTTAAACTTAGTGGTAAAGTGTTAGATTTAAACTTACTCTTTAAGTGTTCAACCTGGTCTTAGAGTGGTAGGTTAAAGTTATAATTGAAGTGTTAGACTTAAGCTTAGTCTTGACGAGTCAGACATAGACCTAGTCTTGAAGGGTTAGACTTAAACGTAGTCTTGAGGAGACAGACATAAACCTTGTCTTGAAGGGTTAGACTTAAACGTAGTCTTGAGGAGACAGACATAAACCTTGTCTTGAAGGGTTAGACTTAAACATAGTCTTGAGGAGACAGACCTAAACCTTGTCTTGAAGGGTTAGACTTAAATGTAGTCTTGAGAAGACAGACATAAACCTTGTCTTGAAGGGTTAGACTTAAACGTAGTCTTGAGGAGACAGACATAAACCTTGTCTTGAAGGGTTAGACTTAAACGTAGTCTTGAGGAAACAGACCTAAACCTTGTCTTGAAGGGTTAGACTTAAACGTAGTCTTGAGGAGACAGACCTAAACCTTGTCTTGAAGGATTAGACTTCAACGTAGTCTTGAGGAGACAGACCTAAACCTTGTCTTGAAGGGTTAGACTTAAACGTAGTCTTGAGGAGACAGACATAAACCTTGTCTTGAAGGGTTAGACTGAAACTTCTACGTTTGGTCGTATATTACATCAACTTGCAAAGATATACAAAATGATTGATTATAATATATTATTTGAGGCTTTAAGTAACATAAAATAGTGTGGCAGATCAGCCAAGAGTTATCATTCTTGACTGTTGATATTTTGACAAATACCCATACACTTCCTGTTTCAAACAGAATTAAAAGGTTTGTTTTATTTGATATAAAGTAATTTAGTTATACTAGCTACTTTTAACAGTTAGATGTTGAAAATATATCAGAAAGGTAATTTATTTGCAGTTACAATTTGGACATTTTACCTGATAATCAGTTGAGTTCATATTATATAGATATCCAAAGTAATTTGTTTTTAATGGTCCAGATTTATATCTTCCAAGAAGGTAAATTATAGTATATCACAATAGCCAGGCTGTTGAATCTCAATGCTATTTTCTGGATCACTCTTTTGCTTTTGGTCAGTCTAAATTGGGAGTAGATTTTGGCATGTTAAAATTACACCTCCTTTCATTATTGGATTATTTAACATAGGGTTAAAATTAAGGATGTTAAATTGGGAATGTAAAACTGGTTTGGTGACCTTACCCTTGAAACTGCCACTTCCTTCTTATTTATATTAATTGATTTTTTCATGTTGGACTAGATATTTTTTCTAGAGTTTATCATTTACATTTCATTGTCATGTCATGATTTATTATGGTACCTAATAAATATCATATCATTTAATCTTGCTATATCACATCCATGAATTCCACCATGTTGGCTTATGCTCGTCTCAAAGTATTATGGGGTGAGTTATAAGCTTTGTCCTCCCAAGGCCCCTCCCATGTGTATAGTGTGGGTAAAGTTGTTTGGATTATTTCTTGTATACACCTTTGTCCCCAAAGAGTGATAAATGTCATCTTGGGCAGATAGTTTATTAAATCGAACCTGGTGTTGTATTTGATTGACTGACAATATAGTGTAACATAACCTAAGCTAGTAGTTCACTTGATTGTCATGTCAGTCCGTCTACATTTTTGGTGCCGTGACTAGTTGTATAATAGTTGTATAATAGTCCCAATATATCATAATGGCAGAATATAACAACGGTATAAGCCAACATAATAAAAGTGAGGATTTTGAAGAAAGTTATTCTTATGAAGATAAGTAACCTAAATATAGACAGTTAATGAGTCCAATAAAATCTAAAATGGCATCACCAGATTATTTAGTTTTATCAGAGACATTTGATAGATCCAACAGGGAAAGTAACTTAACTAAAACCCCAGATAATAGATATTTTAAACAAGAAGCAGAGATTAAACCTAAAAGTACAAGTCCATATCAGAGTCAGGATTATTATCAACTATATAGAAAGAAAAGAGAGACAGGTATCAGCCATAATGCAGGTTATGAATTGTATAGTGACAAAGAAAACAGACAATATCATGATTGGGAAATGAAAAGGAAGCAAGGTACCAGGAACATGCCTTCCACTGACAATCAGTACAGCAGTAGGTATTCAACTGATAGATACCTTGGTTATAGTACTGATGGTATTGGTTTAGGGAGATCTATGCATGTTCCTGTTAAAACATCAATTCCAGTTAAATCTCTACATGAAAAACAAAATATCATTAGAAGAGAAAAAGAACCCCAAATATTTGATTGTAAAACAACAGACTGGCAAGATTATCTTGTACATTTTGAGCAAGTTGCAGAATGGAATGAGTGGAATGATTTAGAAAAAGCTAAACAAATTGTTATGAGTTTAAGGGGTCCTGCCCAGAAATTACTTAGTACATTAAGTAAACAAGACTTGGGAAATTATAATAAAATAAGAGAGAGTTTGGGTCATAGATTTAATCCAAAGGAAAGAGAAGCAGTATATTCTTGTGAATTTGAGTCAAGAAGACAGATTAGGGATGACACTGTATCTGAATATGGACAGGCTTTAAGGAGGTTAGGTTATTTGGCATTTCCAAATAAGAAACAAGACTCAGAAATGTTAGAAAAAGTTTTGATAAGCACATTTATTAGGGGTTTAAATAACCTAGACTTACAGAAGCATGTACAATTTCAGTGAGCAAGAACACTAGACACTGCTATATCATATGCAATTGAATATGAAGCTTTTATAAACCCCCAGAACCAATTTAGAAAGCCCAGCATGAATGACACAGAAAGTGTAATACCAGTTAAAGCAATACAAGATAATAATAAAGGGAGCAGTAATTTACAAACTGAAGCTTCAATTCTTGAACTAAACTAATTGATGAAAAGTTGAATCAGATTTCAATAACTGAAGGCCAAAATAATAGACCAAAGATCTCCCAGATTTTATGGTAGAGGTAGGGGACGATTTAAAAAAAAAATAGAAATAAATTAGATCTAGCTTGTTTTAAATGTGGTGAAAGGGGACATTTTCAATATGAATGTCCACAATATCAACAGGGAAACGAACAACAGCTGGGTTAGTTTCCAATAATTCAGCTGACGGTTTGTCAGGTCAAAACAAAAAGATAAATTGACAGAAAAGAGAACTATGCAAATAAGTTCAGTTAGTCAAACATGCCTGTTTCTACATTGTCAAGTGAATCAAGTATATACAAAATTCCTAATTGACACAGGCTCTCCAGTTACCTTAATATCATTAGAAACTTTTGATAAATTAAAATTAGAGTCAAAGTTAAATAGGATAGATAGCATTTTTTCAACTTCAAATGGGAATAAACTTAATGCTAAAGGGAAATGTTCTATAGACATAAACATAGGTCCATGTACTATTAAACAAGAGTTAATAGTAGCTGACATTAAAGGGTCATCTGGTATTCTAGGAATGGACTTCTTAAATGAAAATGAGATATACATTCAGATAAAAAGTCAGAGTTTAAGAATAAATGACCAGAACATTCCTTTATATAAAGAAATCAGTTCACAATGTGCAAGAATTCAGATAAATAGGAAGGTGTCAATCCCACCATACAGTGAAACAATAATTGAGGGACACCGAAAGGAACAGTTAAGAGATAATGTAGGCATAGTTGAACCATTAGACTGGGTTAAAACCAGAGGGATAATTGTTGCAAAAAGTTTAGTTGACACTAAAAACAAGATTTATTTATCTGTAATGAATCTAAGTTCCAAACCAGTCAAACTGAAACAAGGGACAGATATTGCAAATTTAACAGTCAAACATGCAAAAAGAAAACAAGTCAATTGAACAGCATATTAACACTATTTCAAAAAATGCTGAGTTACCAGAACATTTGAAATCAATGCTTGACAAAGCATCTACTGAGTTAAAAAATGAGGACAAAATACAATTTTCTTTATTATTCAGTGAATATACAGATATTTTTGTGGGTCCTGATGGAACTCTTGGAAGAACTGATAAGAGTAAACATTATATAAATACAATTGATTCAAAACCTGTTAAAGTAGCTCCAAGGAGAATTGCTATCAAACAAAGAGAAGTAATAGAACAGGAACTAAAAACAATGCCTGATAATCAAATAATTGAACCTAGTAACAGTTCTTGGGCGGTTCCTGTTTGTCTTGTGAAAAAAAGAGATGGTTCAATGGGGTTCTGTGTTGATTTTAGGAATCAAAACGAGAAAACTGTTAAAGATGCATATCCCTTACCACGCATAGATGACATTCTGGACACCCTAAGTGGGACAAAATGGTTCAGTTGTGTAGATTTAGCGAGTGGTTACTGGCAAGTAAAGGTCGCCAATGAGGACAAACATAAAACTGCATTTTCAACTCACAAAGGGTTATATCAGTTTACTGTTATGCCCATGGGGATGTGCAATTCTCCAGCGAAGATCAGTAGACTTATGAATACCATTCTGGGAAATTTACAGTGGCATCGATGCTTTTGTTACCTTGACGATGCTATTATTTTTGGGAAAGATTTCGAAACTGCCCTCTTCAATTTAAAAGTTGTATTCCAATGTTTTAGAGAGGCTAATCTCAAATTAAAACCAAGTAAATGTTGTTTTTTTCCAAACAGAAGTGAAATTTTTGAGACACATTGTCTCCGAGTCAGGAATTAAATGTGATCCAGAAAAAATTGAAGCAGTTAAAAATTGGCACACTCCCACTAAATGACAAGAAATTCAAAGTATCTTCGGATTTGCCGGATACTACCGTCGCTTTATTGCTGATTTTTCAACAGTTGCACATCCACTGGCTCAGTTGACTCAAAATAATACACCATTTAAATGGGATAACTCGTGTGAAGTAGGTTTCCAGTCGTTGACGGATAGTTTAATTACCGCACCTATGTTGGCGTTTCCAACATCTGATGGAACGTATATACTCGATATAGATGCGAGTCAAACCGGTGTAGGAGCAGTTCTCTCTCAGATTCAAAAAGATGGAGAAGAACGAGTAATCGCGTACTCCAGTCGAACGCTAAACAGAGAACAGCGAAATTACTGTACTACCAAGCGTAAACTTTTGGCTGTTGCAATTTTTTTTATGTCAGTTTAGGCATTATCTGTATGGTCAAAAAATGATTTTGCGCACTGACCATGCATCATTAAAATGGCTTAAAATTTTTAAAAACCCTGAGGGTATTATCGCCCGATGGATATCTATCATTGACACCTATGATATAGATATTCAACATCGCAAAGGTAATTTACACCGAAACGCGGATGGGTTGTCGCGCAAGCCAAATAGAAAATGCAAACGTCAGAACTGTCCAGACTGTACAGAGGTGGAAATTGATTTAGAATACTTTGAAAATAAGGAAGCTAGGGAAAATAACAATGCCGTGAGCGCTTCCGCATGCACTCAAGCAACCGATATGAGTGATAATACGGTTATTGATGGAAAGAAAAATGACAGCGACACTGATGCCATCAGGGAGTGCCAGGCAACCCAATTTAGTGTCAGTCCGGTCAATGTTATAGATGATAAACCTAGTTTTGATGAAAATACTCCTTCTAATTGGTTAAAATCTTGGACAAATTCACAATTAAGAGAAATGCAAGAAAATGAC
>MJUT01000691.1:165083-193907 GCA_002080005.1 Gigantidas platifrons
ATTTCAAATGATGTTTTGTGATTGTCTTGAATTCAAACGGTGTTTTGTGATTTTCTTGATTTCAAATAATGTTATGTGCTTGTTTTTATTTCAAATGATATTTGTGGTTGTCTTGATTTTAAATGGTGTTTTGTGATTATCTTGATTTCAAATGATGTTTTTTGATTATTTTGATTTCAAACGGTGTTTTGTGATTGTCTTGATTTCAAATGATGTTTTGTGATTGTCTTGAATTCAAATGGTGTTTTGTGATTTTCTTGATTTCAAATAATGTTATGTGCTTGTTTTTATTTCAAATGATATTTTGTGACTGTCTTGATTTTAAATGGTGTTTTGTGATTGTCTTGATTTCAAATGATGTTTTGGGCTTGTCTTTATTTGAAATGGTGTTTTGTGATGGTATTTATTAAAGAATTTATTTATTACTTGAGATTTATTTCAAATTAAAAGTCAATTATTTTGCCTAATTGATTGGATTAATTAAATATTTATTGTGTATCAACTATTATTATATAAATAGAACCCTATTTTATGATTATCATTTCTTTGTTCACCTCTGATATTTTGTGATACAATTGCTTAACTAGAAATATCTCACACGTTTTATGCTTATAATTAATAAGTAGAAAGCTACTCACAGATGTGAAATCAAACAAAGTCGGAATTATTCTTTACAAACATGAATAAACTGTGATAATTAATACACAATATTTGTTTATTTTACACACCGACAGATGAATCATTTTTTCTGCATTTTACGACGCTATTTATCAGCTAGATTCTCCGAGTCACTTCGGTGAAATAAATTTAATACATTAGATTAGATACTATACGTCATAGATGTGTGTAATATTTAACTTATTGAAAAAAGATATATATCGTAAATATCCTACCTAAATATACTTTTAAATAAAGAAAAATGCGATACCCTCTTCTGTCATAGGGATTCAAGTATACATGCTAATTGTAAAGGGCTATTATTATTCATTTTCAACAATATTTCTATTATATTATGGAAATCCTGTCTATTGATTGGGAGGTGACAGACGTACCCACACGAAGTCACTAACCAAAGGGAAGTAACTGACAACTTTAGAAAACATAGTATCGAGTACACCTCACCACAGCAGGAATCAAACTGATAAACTCTGATATGAATCGAAACTGATTACATACGTAGCTGGTAATCTAAAACATGATCACACCACGAAGTCACTGACCAAAGGGAAGTAACTGATAACCTTAGATACCATAGTATCGAGTACAACTCACCACAGCAGGAATCAAACTCTCTAAGTCATGATAGACACTGATTACATAAGTAGCTGGTAATCTACAACATGGTCACATCCTCGACGACCCTTTACATATTACAATAAATATGACTGATGGCGTTATTTTTAGCTTTAACATCCATTGAATACAACAAATGTCAAAAGTAGAATCTTTGAAAGAAATGATGAGCCGAGAACATCTTGTTTGCAAAAATAAACACTCATAAGATCTAGACTGTAGAGACGACGACGAATATTGATTTAAGAATGTAGAATAAAATTTAACAATATAATAACTACAGAGTGCTTTACCAAACAAGATTTAACAATATGATAACTATAGGGTGCTTTACCAAACAAGATTTAATAATATGATAACTATAGGGTGCTTTACCAAACAAGATTTAATAATATGATAACTATAGGGTGCTTTACTAAACACGATTTCACAATATAATAACTACAGAGTGCTTTACCAAACAAGATTTAACAATATAATAACTATTGGGTGCTTTACCAAACAAGTTTTAACATTCAGTGCAGCTAGATCGACAAACGTTAAAATTAATCTTATTTAGTTCTATTATCTACATCCTGATATTGTACTAATTTCCTGTGCGGAATGATCTGTCAGCATGTGGTCATCTCAGTTTTGAGGGGTTGCATATACATACATCTAACATAAATTATCTCTTTGATATACCTACCTTTGTGTGTGGTCGTCTGAGTTTTATGCTACAGATACGGAAGGATATGTTTAATTTGTCTACTTCTGTGTGTGGTCGTCAAGTTTTATGCTACAGATACGGAAGGATGTGTTTAATTTGACTACCGTTGTGTGTGATCGTCTTTATACTACAGATACGGAAGGATATGTTTAATTTGTCTACTTTTGTGTAAGACTATATACCCAGTAGTATATATTAAATTATATGCTGATTGTGTACATATGGACTTACCATACATGTGATTGTAAAGTTAAAGTAATTTAAACAAGGTTTGATTGTGCTTGGATGCAAACACAGAAATCCAAACGACCACCATATCAGAATTCAAGGCATGTGGATGCAAGTTTCATCATTACCAACTAATTCCTCGCTTCAAAATACTTCTAGATATCAATTTTCATTGAAATAGGAGACTATTGAAATTTTGCCGATTTTGTCGGCGGCCATTTTGAAAATGGCGGCCATTCGCTCACGATTTTTTTTTGTCAGAATATTTTACCAACCCTACTTAATATATATGCCAAGTCTAGTGGAAATCCCTTAGGCAGTTTCCGATATAAGTGAGGTCAAACAGATTGACATATGTTCACGTTTTCCATGATAACGTCGGCCATTTTCAAAATTCCAAGACCTGACAGTACCACTTGACATGGGGATCCACCATCCTGTGAAGCTTAGTAACGATCGGATCATCAGTCTCTGAGAATTTCTTCGGACAAGTTCACGGCGAGAAGAAGAAGAAGAAGAAGAAGAAGAAGAAGAAGAAGAAGAAGAAGAAGAAGAAGAAGAAGAAGAGAAAGAAGAAGAAGAAGAAGAAGAAGAAGAAGAAGAAGAAGAAGAAGAAGGGGAATAATAATAATAATAACAAAGTTTGGTTGTGTTTGGATGCAAACACAGAAGTCCCCAAACGACCCCCATATCAGAATTCAGGCATGTTGATGCAAGTTTTATCATTACCAATCAATTCCTCCCTTCAAAATAACCCTAGATATCAATTTTCATTCAAATCAGAGAACATTGAAATTTTGCCGAATTTGTCGGCCATTTTGAAAATGACGGCCATTCGCTAGCGATTTATTTGGTCAGAATATTCCACCAACCCTACTTAGTATATATATATGCCAAGTCTTGTGGAAATCCCTTTGGCAGTTTCCGATATAAGTGAGGTCAAAGATCTTCAGGATTTCCATGGCAACGGCGGCAATTTTGGAAATTCCAAGACCTGAGTGTACCTCTTGACATGGGGATCCACCTTCCTGTGAAGTTTAATAAAGATCGATTCGTCAGTCTCTGAGAATTTGGTCGGACAAGTTCATTCGGAGGAGGAGAAGAAGAAGAGGAATAATAATAATAATAATAACAAGGTTTGATTGTGTTTTTTGGATGCAAACACAGAAGTCCCCAAACGACCCCCATGTCAGAATTCGGGAATGTCGATGCAAGTCTCATCATTACCAACCAATTCCTCGCTTCAAAATATTCCTAGATATCAATTTTCATTGAAATTGGAGACCATTGACAATTTGATGATTTTGTTGGCAGCCATTTTGAAAATGGTGACCTCGTTAAAATGACCCTGAATGCAAATTTTATCATTACCAACCAATTCCTCACTTCAAAATACTCATAGATATCAATTTTCATTGAAATCGGAGACTATTAACAATTTCCCGATTTTGTTGGCGGCCATTTTGGAAACGGTGGCATCGTAAAAATGACCCTGAATGCAATTTTCTTCATTACCAATCAATTCCTCACTTCAAAATAACCCTAGATATCAATTTTCATTGAAATCAGAGAACATTGAAATTTGGCGATTTTGTCGGCGGCCATTCAGTCACGATTTATTTTGGTCAGAATATTTTACCAACCCTACTTATTATATATGCCAAGTCTTGTGGAAATCCCTTTGGCAGTTTCCGATATAAGTGAGGTCAAAAATTTTGACATATGTTCACGTTTTCCATGATAACGTCGGCCATTTTCAAAATTCCAAGACCTGATAGCACCTCTTGAGATGGAGATCCACCATCCTGTGAAGCTTAGTAAAGATCGGATCATCAGTCTCTAAGAATTTGGTCGGACAAGTTTACGGCGAGAAGAAGAAGAAGAAGAAGAAGAAGGGGAATAATAATAATATAAGGTTTGATTATGTTTGGATGCAAACACAGAAGTCCCCAAACGACCCCTATATCAGAATTCGGGCATGTGGATGCAAGTTTCATCATTACCACGCAATTCCTCACTTCAAAATACTCATAGATATCAATTTTCATTGAAATCGGAGACCACTGACAATTTGACGATTTTGTTGGCAGCCATTTTGAAAATGGTGGCCTCGTAAAAATGACCCTGAACCCAAGCTTCATCATTACCAATCAATTCCTCCCTTCAAAATAACCCTTGATATCAATTTTCATTGAAATCAGAGAACATTGAAATTTTGCCGAATTTGTCGGCGGCTATTTTGAAAATGACGGCCATTCGCTCGCGATTTATTTGGTCAGAATATTCTACCAACCCTACTTAGTATATATATATATATATGCCAATTCTTGTGAAAATCCCTTTGGCAGTTTCCGGTATAAGTGAGGTCAAATATTTTCAGGATTTCAATGGTAACGGTGCCATTTTTGAAAATTCCAAGACCTGAGTGTACCTCTTGACATGGGGATCCACCTTCTTGTGAAGTTTAATAAAGATCGGTTCATCAGTCTCTGAGAATTTGGTCGGACAAGTTCATTCGGGGAGGAAAAAGAGGAATAATAATAATAATAATAACAAGGTTTGATTGTGTTTTTTGGATGCAAACACAGAAGTGTCCAAACGACCCCCATATCTGAATTCGGGCATGTCGATGCAAGTCTCATCATTACCACGCAATTCCTCACTTCAAAATACTCATAGATATAAATTTTCATTGAAATCGGAGACCACTGACAATTTGACGATTTTGTTGGCAGCCATTTTGAAAATGGTGGCCTCGTAAAAATGACCCTGAACCCAAGCTTCATCATTACCAATCAATTCCTCCCTTCAAAATAACCCTTGATATCAATTTTCATTGAAATCAGAGAACATTGAAATTTTGACGAATTTGTCGGTGGCTATTTTGAAAATGACGGCCATTCGCTCGCGATTTATTTGGTCAGAATATTCTACCAACCCTACTTAGTATATATATATATATGCCACTTCTTGTGAAAATCCCTTTGGCAGTTTCCGGTATAAGTGAGGTCAAATATTTTCAGGATTTCAATGGTAACGGTGCCATTTTTGAAAATTCCAAGACCTGAGTGTACCTCTTGACATGGGGATCCACCTTCTTGTGAAGTTTAATAAAGATCGGTTCATCAGTCTCTGAGAATTTGGTCGGACAAGTTCATTCGGGGAGGAAAAAGAGGAATAATAATAATAATAATAACAAGGTTTGATTGTGTTTTTTGGATGCAAACACAGAAGTGCCCAAACGACCCCCATATCAGAATTCGGGCATGTCGATGCAAGTCTCATCATTACCAACCAATTCCTCACTTCAAAATATTCCTAGATATCAATTTTCATTGAAATCGGAGACCATTAACAATTTGTCGATTTTTTTGGCGGCCATTTTGGAAACGGTGACATCGTAAAAATTACCCTGAATGCAATTTTCATCATTACCAATCAATTCCTCACTTCAAAATAACCCTTGATATCAATGTTCATTGAAATTAGAGCACATTGAAATTTTGCCGAGTTTGTCGGCAGCCATTGTGAAAATAAAAATGACCCTGAAGGCAATGTCCATCACTACCAATCAATTCCTCACTTCAAAATAAACCTAGATATCAATTTTCATTGAAATCAGATTACATTGAAATTTTACCGATTTTGTCGGCGACCATTCGCTCGCGATTTTTTTTTTGGTCAGAATATTCTACCAACCCTACTTATATATATGCCAAGTCTTGTGGAAATCCCTCTGGCAGTTTCCGATATAAGTGAGGTCAAAGATTTTGACATATATTCACGGTTTCCATGGCAACGGCGGCCATTTTGAAAATTCCAAGACCTGACTGCACCTCTTGAGATGGGGATCCACCTTCCTGTGAAGTTTAGTAAAGATCGGATCATCAGTCTCTGAGAATTTGGTCGGACAAGTTCACGGGGGGGAGAAGAAGAAGAAGAAGAAGAAGAAGAAGAAGAAGAAGAAGAAGAAGAAGAAGAAGAAGAAGAAGAAGAAGAAAAATAATAATAATAATAATCAGAAACGGTGCAAAAACAATAAGTCTCCAAACTTCGTTTGGGGACTTTAAAGGAGAACCATAAAGAACAAAATACATACCAATTATTTCTGAAACAAAAAATAAAAGTAAATAATTAGATATGGAATACATAAATTAAATAAACCTACAATAAAACAATGTTAATGTTTGAATTTGAATTTGAATTTTAGTGTTTATCGCCACTTTCAGCAATATTTCAGGTGGTGGATGAAGCCGGAGTAGCCGGAAAGAGCCACCGATCCTGGGCAAGCAACTGGTAAAACTTTATCACTTGCGGCTGCGAGTCGGGTGCTTGAAATATTGGTGGTATATGCAACAGTATTGTAGTACATTTGTCTGTATTTAAAAATATCAGGTTGTATTGCTCTTAAACAATTCAATTATTTGTTTTTCCAATCTTTCGATTTTGAGCGTACATGAAGAAGGTTTTTTTTCAGAAGCATTTCGAGCGCACTAAATTCGATGTTTTTATTAGACAATATATATAACTCATTTAAGATTCAAACAGCAGTGTTTATATTAGATAACATGTATAACTCAGTTCAGATTCAAACAATAGTGTTTATATATGTACAAAATGCATTATCTTATGCCTGTGTATATTAATTGTACTTTTAATTATTTCAATCTGGTTTCCTAATCATTTAATTTTAAAACATTCAACAGCGCCACAATTACAAACATATTGACAAACTATTAATTAATTAAATAAGTAGTTATCTTGTTATCAAAAAAGAGCCATCATCAAATACTACATAGATAGATTACTGACCGTATGTAACGTACATGAAGAAGTGTGCACCAATATTTAGTAACAACAAGATACACCTATTAATTATTACATAGAGTACTCCTACATATTTTTTTTAATATTAAACATGTTCTTTATTATTCACCCACTAATGTAGTGTTTGATATTCATGTGTATCCATGCTTAACCAGTTATAATTGTAGTGTTTGATATTCATGCATACACAAAGAAAAAAGTTAAGCATTCCCGTGTTGTTTTGAAATGACAAATGATACGACAAGTATCACGATATTACTGACCAGATACTCTCAATAACGCAATAGTGACATGTAAGTACATTACATTGGCTGTAAGAAAGCACGATACGACTGGCATTTCACTTTCAAAACGTCACTTATGAATCACATGGCGACATCTATTGTTGAAAGTTCAGTACCGGGTGTAACCCCCACGTGCATGGATGACGGCTTCAACCCTGTGTCTCATCCCTCCAGTTAGACGTCGGATGTCCAGTTGTGATAGCTGCTGCCATTCTCGATGCAATGCTGCTTCCAACTGACGAATATTTTTCACTTGAGGTTCCCAAGCCAGTATACGACGGCATAACATATCCCAATTATGCTCTATGTGATTCAAATACGGGCGCATGGCTGGCCAAGGAACAGACGTCACGGCTTCGCTTTGGAGGTAGGCGGTTACTGCCCTTGAACGATGAAGCCTGGCGTTGTCATCAATATACCCAGGCCTTGTAGCTAGTGGGTGGTTTTCGAAATGGGGGACAACAACTGGTTGCAAGACGTCTATGATGTACTGATCACCAGTTAGGTTACCTTGTCTGGTGACTGAATCCAGCTTGCAATCATGAGAGATACAACCCCAAACCATTACTTAGCCTCCACCATAAGGGACTGTTGGCTGGATGTTCATTGTGGTATAGACTGCATTTTTGTTTCTCCAAACTCTCATCTGGTCGTCGGTTACATGAAGCAGAAACCGGATCTCGTCTGACCAATGAATCTTGCGCCATGTCCTTAAATTCCAACCAAGTCGTTCTAAGCACCATGCCAAACGTGATCGTCGATGTCGGTGTGCCAACAGTGGACGCTTAATAAGTCTCCTTGACTTAAGTCCCGCTGATTTCAGACGGTTTCTAACTGTTCTTGTTGATAGACGTTTATTGTTGTTGTTTGAGTACGGGACTGGTTGCGAATGGCATTCGTCTAACCAAACGCTGCAATGCCCTGTCGGCACGATCCGATGTTACCCGTGGTCTGCCGGATCTTGGCAAGTCTTTCACATTGTTGGTTTGTGTGTGTTTTCTCATAAGTCGGCTGACTACAGTATAGTGGTAACCCATCTTACGTCCAATAGCTTTGAAGGACATCACTGTTGTATGCATGCCGATTATTTGCCATCTTTTTGCTTCTGATATTCGCCTTCCTACCATGCTTACTTATAATTACTATTTTGTTTTAAACACAAGACTTAAATACCCAAATTCGAAGCATGAACATACTTTATTTTGAGTAATGCGTGAGAGGCATGGTTCATGTGCATGATTAGTCGATATTAAACATAATGATCATCCCTGTGTGATCACATGTTTTTAATGGAACATTTTTCTGGCTATAATCAATATAAATATTAGAACCTAAACTTAGTGTAGCGTATTATGTTTTAATATATCAGGGGCTGCTTAACTTTTTCCTTTGTGTATATATCAATATTTCATCAGTTAAGCTTTTAGTGCTTGATATACATGTATATCAATATTTAACCAGTTGTGCTTGTAGTGTTTGATATTCATGTATATCAATGTTTCACCATTTATACTTGTAGTGTTTAATATAGTGTTGCGTGTATGTTTATAATCTACTAGTACTATTAGGTGTCAAACCACTAATTCACCAATCAGAGCTTAGAACATATACAAAAGTAGTCCTTTTTAATAGAAAAAAGTTCCTTTCGCTGTGTAGTATTGTGAAAAAACACCGAATGGAATGGAATAATTAAATTTGATAAAGTAAAATATGTAAGGATTATCTTGAACCCAAATTTTATGAATTTAGTTGTATTTTAATACCTCTATGGAGGATTTGATGCGTAACCTATAAATACTTAATGTCTAGGGGGATGACGGAGATGTTTTAGTGGAGGTGTTTTCCATAGCCTGGCATTTCACTCCAAGATTTTAAGCATAGCGTCAATTTTTTACACAATTAGTGGGTTTACACCTTTATTTGCCATGTATTTATAGTACGCTAATATAATATTAATTAATAAAATTCACTTGATATACTTACTCTGGCTTCTGTCTGTAAAAAAATACAAATAAACACCAAAATTAACACCATTCATTTAAAGGGGACAAGAAACAATCAGATAAATACAATGAAAATAATGTTACTAAAGATCAAATGTCGCAGCTTTTATGTCTTCTATAAATCATTTCAATTCTAATAGGAATAACATAACTTCTCTTTATATCAGAAGACAGTCCGAGGGTTCGTGTTACTTGATCTTTTGTTTTATATTTATGTTTTCTAGATCGTTGTTTGGTTTTTTTTTGTACTTTTTCTTTTGGTCATTGTGTTGTCTGTTGTTCTTCGATGTACGTATTCTGATTACCCCTTTGGTTTCTGCAAACTCTTCTGATTGAAACAGGCTTCCACAGCACATAATTATGAATCGCTCGATTGAAACATTCAAATCTGCTGTCTCTTCTATAAAATACTAAATATGAACCAAGTAAATAGTAAATGATCACATAAGAGTGACCGATATATATGAGTGGACCAGCCCATATGGTAGCATTGGTCATGAAACAAATAACAATGCTTTCCATGAACATGATTTTTAAAGACTAGGTTTAATTTTGGGCACTTTATGATGACCAAGGGTATAGTACTTTTCTCCCCACGCTATTCCACATTCCCCAAACATCTGTATTTTTCCCATTCTTTAGTGGGGTTCATGTTTTGTTTAGTGGGGTTCATGTTTTTCTACCTTTAGTTTTCTGTGTTGTGCTGTGCCAACCATCGTTTGTCTTTTTCTTTTTTGTTTCCTTTGACAATTGTATTATTTTTCATTATCTGTCATTATCTGTCATTTTTCTAATAAAGGCTTCTGATTACACCTACTGTATTTTTAAACTGTTCTTAGACAATAAATTGATTTTATATATTTACACGTTTAAATGAATAGAAAACATACTCGTATGTCATTGCTTATGGCTGAATAATAAATAACAAATATAATGTTTCCTTTTGATAATTGCATTTTCTGTGATTTTTCGAATGAAGGCCTTTATTACACCTTCTGTATCTTTAAACCGTTCTTAAACATTAAATTTTGCTTTATTTATTTACACGTTTATATGAAAAACAGTACTACTATGACATTGCTTATGGCTAAAATAATAAGTAACACATATAATATGTTTTGTAGAAATCAATAATTAACTACTTACTCAGAAAGACGTTCTCTCCTAAAATAAAAATAAAAGATATAAATATTGTAAGTATAACATGCAACAAATACCTTACCTAACATTAAGTTATAAATATTATATAACTTATATAAAACCTACTAACAAACATATAAACAAACACAAACGTTATCAATAACTAACAATCAACAAACCAGAGGTGTACAGGGGTAAGATGGAAGTAAACGATGGTGGGAAGTAGGATTTGTATATAGTTGAACAAGGTACTAGATAAACGATAATTGGGGTCTATACCAAGGTCAAATAGATTAATTACTGACAAACACAAACTTTATTAATATCTAACAATCAACAAACCAGAGGTGTACAGGGGTAAGTTGGAAGTAAAAGTTGCTAGGAAGTAGGATGTGTATATACTTAAACATGGAACTAGATAAATGATAATTGGGGTCTATACCAAGGTCCAGTAAATATAATAGTATGTACATATTCAAGCATGATAATTATAGCCCATGACATTAACCTTCCGTATATTTTGCTTTTTCGTATGTCATAAATTAAAATGACACTTAGGGTTAGGTATATCACTTAGTGGTATGTCATGGATTAAGATGACACAGATGATCAGGTACATCACTTAGTGGTATATCATGATTAAGATGACATTTATGGTCCGGTACATCATTTAGTGGTATGTCATGGATTAAGATGACACATATGGTCAGGTACATCACTTAATAGTATGTCATTGATTAAGATGACACATATGGTCAGATACATCGCTTAGTGGTATGTCATGGATTAAGATCACACATATGGTCAGGTACATCGCATAGTGGTATGTCACCATAAATCAAGGTGACACATATGGTCCGGTACATCACTTAATAGTATATCATATGGTAAAGTACATCATATAGTGGTAAGTCATGGACTAAGATGACACATATGGTCAGGTACATCACTTAGTGGTATGTCATGGATTAAGATGACACATATAGTCCGGTATATCACTTAGTGGTATGTCATTGATTAAGATGACACATATGGTCAGATACATCACTTAGTGGTATGTCATGGATTAAGATCACACATATGGTCAGGTACATCACTTAGTGGTATGTCATGGATTAAGATCACACATATGGTCAGGTACATCACTTAGTGGTAAGTCATGGACTAAGATGACGCATATGGTCAGGTACATCACTTAGTGGTATGTCAGGTATTAATATGACGCATATGGTCAGGTATATCATTTAGTGGTATGTCATTGATTAAGATCACACATATGGTCAGGTACCATACACTTCAGGTAAAATTTGATCTGCTCGTTTAATTTTCTTATTTTTTTGGCAGTGTGTTTGAATATATCCACTGTAATAAATATCAAAATTTTAACAAATTCCAACCAATAGACTCAGAGCTATAAATTCACTACCCACACAGCAGCTTTTCTCTCTGTGGTTTTGATCACCGAGATACTTGAAATCGGCATACAAACATCATATGATCAAAACGTTCAACTCATTTTAAAAAGTTATATCCCTGTAATGTTAGGTACCACCTTAAGTTGACACATATGATCAGGTACATCACTTAGTGGTATGTCATGGATTAAGATATACACATATGGTCAGGTACATAGCTTAGTGGTATGTCATGGATTAAGATGACACATATGGTTAGGTAAATTGCTTAGTGTTATGCCATGGATTAAGATGACACATATGGTCAGGTGCATAACTTAGTGGTATGTCATGGATTAAGATGACACATATGGTCAGGTACATCATTAAGTGGTATGTCATGGATTAAGGTGACACATATGGTCAGGTACATCGCTTAATGGTATGTCATGGATTAAGATGAAACACATGATCAGGTACATCACTTAGTGGTATCTCATGGATTAAGATGACACATATGGACAGGTACATTGTGTAAATACATAATCGTCTTGAAGTTGATTAAAATACAGAAATGTCTGAATGTAATATCTATAGCAATATATGACAAAGTACTCCTAATTACAATTACTTAAAACCCGTATTTTAAGTTAACTGGACAAAAAGAAACATTTGGGGGCATTGAAATCTTGATACAGTTCTGGGCATTATACGGGTCCGGTATGTAAAATCCAAACCAGCACAAAGTTCGGACAAATGGTCAAGATCAAAATTCTAACATGTATTAGGAACGGATCATCTAACTTCCGGGGGGAGGGGGTTTATGGCTTTTATCTATAAAAGTATTCTGATTCCCAATGTTGTTGAAAAAACTATTCTGATTTTGGTGGGGGAAAAAATAATATGATTCAGAGTTTTTGTCATGTTGCCTAATGTTAAATTTTGGGGGGAAAAAATTCGCGCTTTTCGCGATAAAAAACAATATGTTCTAACTCTTGTGTTGTCCGAAAACAAATTTCTGAACGAAAAATAAAACCATAAAACCATAAATCCCCACCCCCTCCTGCAAGTTAAATGGCCGTTCCCTTAGGTACATAGAATCTGGACCAAAACACAATTTGGAACAGGATCTACAATATCAAATACGGATTAATACATAATTCGGAACCCGATCCAGCATATAAAATTCAGGTCCGGATCCACTATACAAAATATATCTGGTATACTGACTGCGGTCCGGTTGAGAGTGAGATCTGGGTTAGGAATTTATCGATGGATAACGTGAAAATATATCGTTGTTGATAACATCTTCATACATGTTTTAGCTGAGTATACTAAAAGTAATGAGTTAGACTAAATAATAATATATTTCACAGATATCTGAATCTTGATGTATCTTCATCAATCTCATAAAACTCAATATGTTTATCGTGTTATTTTTGTATTTTAAAAAAATGATAATTACCATGTGGTTCACATCGCTAATATTTATATTTTAACGGAAGTGCGAGATGCTCCGAATGTTTATTCATTTCATTGGGTAATTGTTGCTTAGTAACTAGACCCCTATATATTTCATTGCATTCGTTTTCGCGGCATATTTGAAATTAGTTTGACGAAATTACAGATTTGTTTAAATGCAGACATGTCTTAGGGAAATATTATTTCTATCTGCAAAATTTCATTTTGAAATAAGAGCAGTTCATTTTCCTCGAGTTGAAAATAGAGTGGGAGATCGTTTATCTAGATGGCATGTGAATTGTTCTTATAAAGAGGAATGTTTTAATTTACCAAATATTTCAGTCAGCAGTTGTAATGAGACATTTGTGTATTCAGGACTTTTGCAATTCATACATGATTGGTAATTTGTTGTAGATTTACAACTTAATCAGTTGAAAGAAAATCAACTATGTTCTACAAGATCTGCTTTTGCCGAAGGAACTTATAAAACATTGAAGTTCAATGAAGAACTTTTTAAATTTTTTGTGTATAGTTTGGTTTTACTTATTTGACCACATCCTTAAATACCATATGTCTATATGCTCATTTTCTTTCTAGATCTTTTTAATCAGTGGATTCTACTAAGAACTATATCAGTGGAGTTAAATATATACATATTATAAATGATATGGAATTTCGATATTTAGAATCAATGTCATTGAAACTGACATTGAAAGGTTTATTCAGATTAAATTCTCATTTACCAAAAAAGAGCTCTTCCTATTACGCCTGATATACATAAAGAGATATATAAACATTTAGAAATTGAGAAATCATTGGATAAAGTTTTTTCATGTCTATTTTTAATAGCCTTTTTTGCTGGGAGTCGAAAATCTAATTTAGTTCCAATTTCAATATCAAAGTTTGACTGTTAAAAACAATTAAAAAGAGGGGATATTTTGTTAGAAAAAGATATTTCAATTGTTTTAGTTAAATGGTAAAAGACTATTCAATTTGGTCGGCGTATTTTAAGAATACCTTTAATTAATATACCTGATAATATATTGTGTCCAGTGAAAGCATATAAGGATTTGATAAAAGCAATACCAGCACACAAAACTTCACCGGCCTTTTGTATATTGAAAAAAGAAAATGTATACCAATTATTTACAAACATTTCAAAATAAACTGAGAAGCTTAATAGAAAAAAACTGGGAGGAATTCAAAATATTATTCCTCACATAGTTTTAAAAGGGGTGTGGCATCTTTGGCTTTTGAATCTAATGTAACTACTGAATTAATACAACTACATGGTGATTGGCGTAGTGACGCATAAACAAGTATTTAGAGTTTTCCTTAGAGAAAAAAATAATGGTTTCCAGAGAAATGAGAGATGAAATTTGTGCCAAAAATTGAATATTATTGAGCTTATAATTATTTTTATATTACAGTTCAAAGTTCTAAGAATACTAAGAAATTTGTCATTATTTCGGACTATATAGCTAAGAATTTGTCATTAGAAAATGCAGAAATTTTTGCCTATGGGGGGAGGGTGGCTACTATTGGAGAAATGATATATAAGTTAGAAAGAAATAAGAGAATGTTTGAAAAAAATATATGAATTTTATTGTACATGTTGGAACATATGATGTTCAAAAGTTATCTAATGATCAATTCGAATTTGCATATTGTAATTTAATTACAAGAGTTAAAACATTATTTCCTTCAGCAGTTATTGGAATTTCCTCAATCTTGCCACGTCCTGTAGATTTTGAAAAAAAAAAATAATAAAAAATATTTAAAAAGTTAATGATGATCTTAATGAATTGTGTAAAAAATATAAGGTAAATTTTAATCACTCTTATAGACCTGTACTTTATGAAATCAGGAAAGCCATTAGTAGAAGTATTTGCTTACAAGGACGGAGGTTTACATTTAAATTATGAAGGTTCTAGACAATTAGGTATTTATTTCAAAAGAAGGGTGGTTAATTTTTAGGAATTATTTTATTAGTACAAAATATATGTATGTTTTATTTAATAAGACTGTTCTACTAAAGTTAATTTAGTAAATTTTTATTTAAATGGACTTTTTATATGAGATAATATTTTTCATATAGAGTTAATGTGTTAGTTCAGGGTTGAAGTAATTCATCCTTTCTTGCATGGTATTCTTAGTTTGTGCGAGATATAGTTTCTTGCATACTAAGATGAACTATTTTATGAAAGGTTGATTTAGTTACTTGGACAGTATAGTGTGTTATTGTGATCATATTATTTGTATACATTTAATTTAATTTTTATGTAAATGTATGTAATACTTACAAATATTCATGATATTTTTCATATAGGGGACTCTTTACAGTGAGCATTGTTCACGTTTTAGAGTGATGAAGCTTTTCTTATGGGATATGGTTTCTCATTTGGAGCTAAAAGTTTAGTTCATGATTGATATTGCTTCTTTCATGCTAGTTTTTCTTTCAGTTTATGTTTGATTTTCTTTCCTGCATACTAAATTTATTTAATTTGAATTTTAATTATATTTGAATTTTATTATTATTTTGCATGTATGAGTTTAAATATTCACATATTAATAAGTTTTCTTTATTTTTATGTTACATTGCTGTTGGATTAATTATTTTCTTTCTTGGTGGCCTTTGGCTTGGCGGCTTTCAAATGTTTACATTTGATGTTTATGCTTATACATTGTACATAAGTATTAATTGAGAATATTTCCATTTAATAAATACATGAATATAAATTGAAATAATTGAATGCTTAAAATATTTGTCTTATTACTTAGTAATTGCATTTCTCATAATATTAAAATCGTTATTTAAAAATAATTGTATTGATTGATAGAATCAAAGTTGTAATTTATTAATAGTGCCATAATAAAATTATGTATTTGGACATTGTTCTTTGTGATAAGCCTGGTAATTGTGTAATTTTTGTATTAAAAAAATTGATAATTAACATGTGGCTCACATCGCTAATATTTATCTTTTAACGGAAGTGCGAGATGTTCCGAATGTTTATTCATTTCAGTGGGTACTTGTTGCTAAGTAAATAGACCCCTATATAGTTTATTGCATTCGTTTTCGCAGTATATTTGAAATTAGTTTGACGAAATTTCACCCGCCCACCCACCATTTACTCTTACAGCAATGTTGTTTTTGTTAATTAAATGGTTTTTTTTTCTTTTTTCATAAATTTGTTACTTGTATATATTTTGTTTTTCTCTTAAAGAGTGTGACATTCAAATGTTTACATTTGATGTTTATGCTTGTACATAAATATTAATTGAGAATATTTGCATTTAATAAATGTATGAATATAGATTGAAATAATTGAATGTTTAAAATATTTGTCTTATAACTTAGTAATTGCATTTCTCATAGTATTAATCATTATTTAAAGATAATTGTATTGATTAATAGAATCAAAGTTGTAATTTATTAATATTGCCATAATAAAATTATGTATTTGGAGATTGTTCTTTGTGACAAAACTGGTAATTTAACAATTTCTAGGAGAACAAAACCAGCTATAAACGGGAATAATCGATAGGGAACATACATCGCTAGGTAAACTCAATTTGCGACAACAAACCCACTATTTACGGCAGCAAAGTTTAAAATACAATACAGTTATCTCCTAATAGTTGTGTCTTTCCACTTTGAAATCTATTGAAAACAGTTTTATACAAAAATCAATTAAAACAGGTTTAAGACAAAGTTGAAAAAAATATTCCCCAAACATGTCTATTTTAAAAGAAAGAATTTACCGATTTAACAAACAACAAACACACAGTCTAATTTTTTGGATCTTTTAAAAACATATATATTATATTAATTCTTTCGGATTTTAATATGGTTAATTTGGACTGCTAGGTGTAGGACAATAACATTAAAGTGTTATCTTGAGTAACTTGCTAAGAGAGACAACTCCAAACAATGATAAGGAATGGTAATAGTTGTTTATAAGTCGTGTTTGAATAATTTATTTCCGCACATCATTTATGATGTATCTTTGTACCAGACTTATACGCCTTTACACTGTGGAGGAATGTTTCATGTTTTTAGGATGCCATCATATGTCAATATAACAGATTAGTTATAGCAAATGTAGTAATACAAACCAAACCTATATATACCTATCTTTATATCTGCTATTTATCATAAACATTCTTTTGTAGGGAGTTCCTCATACTTGTTAAATATATCACTATTATGTTAGATATTGTGGTCCCCAGCCTTTTGTAGAGAGTTCCTTATACTCATTAAATATATTATGTTGGATATTGTTGTCTCCAGTCTTCTGTAGGGATTGATTGATTGATTTTTGGTGTTTAACGCCACTTTCAACAATATTTCAGCTATATCATTGCGACCAGTTTTAGTGGTGGAGGAAGCCGAAGTACCCGGAGAGAACCACAGACCATGGGCAAGCAACTGGTAAGCTTTATCACTTGCGGTTGCGAGTCGAGTGCACCCTTTTTGTAATTTACAAAGCCGGACGTGAACCCACACCGTATTGGTGATAGGCTTTTATGAGTTGTTAGATCCAGCGACCTAACTCATTGAGCCACCCGTGCCCCTCTCTTCTGTTGGGAGTTCCTCATTCTTATTACATATATTATGTTATATATTGTGGTATCCAGTCTTCTGTAGGGAGCTCCTTATACTTATTAAATATATTATGTTATATATTGTGGTCTCCAGTCTTCTGTAGGGGGTTCCTTATACTTATTAAATATATTATGTTAAATATTGTGGTCCTCAGTCTTCTGTAGGGAGTTCCTTATACTTATTAAATATATTATGTTAGATATTGTGGTCCCCAATCTTCTGTAGGGAGTTCCTTATACTTATTAAATATATTATGTTAGATTTGTGGTCCCCAGTCTTCTGTAGGGAGTTCCTTATACTTATTAAAAATATTATGTTAGATATTGTGGTCCCCAGTCTTTCGTAGAGAGTTCCTTATACTCATTAAATATATTATGTTAGATATTGTGGTCCCCAGTCTTCTGTAGGAAGTTCCTCATACTTATTAAATATATTATGTTATATATTGTGGTCTCCAGTACTATATTATAAAGACCACGTTCAATTGTGACCTTGGTTTGGTTAACTTTATGTTATTTTATTGTCTTTATGTGTTCTACATGTGTGTAGGGTAGGTTTGTGTGTGTTTTTTGTTAATAATCTGAACATTCACTTAATACACTACCTACCTACACCCGATACACTTATATCTGTACTGTTTCTGAGAGGAATTGCTAGAAAATAAACAAATACTGTCATTAAATCTTTTGGCTGATAACATTTATATTATGAGATTAAAATTATAAATGAGTAGTACTTATAAATATTTGTTCTCGAGATAGGGATTAGGATTGAGATGTAACTTTCATATTCAATCAAGTGTACGAGGCCAGGAAAGTGAGTGGACATGTAATTGTGTGTTACGGGTAACACTGTTACTTTATAAGATTAGGATTCCCTTTCATATTTACGGAATTTCATCTACCAAGCTTAGAAAGTCATGTATTTTATTTAGGAATTGCTTGGTCAGTATGGTATTTTTTTTATCTAGGAATTGTTTCGTTAGTGTGGTATTTTTAGGAATTGTTTCGTTAGTGTGGTATTCTTATGAATTGTTTGGTCAGTGTGGTATTTTTTTTATTTAGGAATTGTTTCGTCAGTGTGGTATTTTTAGGAATTGTTTCCTTAGTGTGGTATTTTTAGGAATTGTTTCGTCAGTGTGGTATTTTTTTTATTTAGGAATTGTTTGGTCAGTGTGGTATTATTTTTATTTAGGAATTGTTTCGTCAGTGTGGTATTTTTAGGAATTGTTTCGTCAGTGTCGTATTTTTTTTATTTAGGAATTGTTTGGTCAGTGTGGTATTTTTTTATTCAGGAATTGTTTCGTCAGTGTGGTATTTTTTATTTAGGAATTGTTTGGTCAGTGTGGTATTTTTTTTATTTAGGAATTGTTTGGTCAGTGTGGTATTTTTTTTTATTTAGGAATTGCTTGTTCAGTATGGTATTTTTTTTATCTAGGAATTGTTTCGTTAGTGTGGTATTTTTAGGAATTGTTTCGTTAGTGTGGTATTCTTATGAATTGTTTGGTCAGTGTGGTATTTTTTTTATTTAGTAATTGTTTCGTCAGTGTGGTATTTTTAGGAATTGTTTCGTTAGTGTGGTATTTTTAGGAATTGTTTGGTCAGTGTGGTATTTTTTTTATTTAGGAATTGTTTGGTCAGTGTGGTATTATTTTTATTTAGGAATTGTTTCGTCAGTGTGGTATTTTTAGGAATTGTTTGGTCAGTGTGGTATTTTTTTATTTAGGAATTGTTTGGTCAGTGTGGTATTTTTTTTATTCAGTAATTGTTTCGTCAGTGTGGTATTTTTTTATTTAGGAATTGTTTGGTCAGTGTGGTATTTTTTATTTATTTAGGAATTGTTTGGTCAGTGTGGTATTTTTTTTAATTTAGGAATTGTTTGGTCAGTGTGGTATTTTTAGGAATTGTTTGGTCAGTGTGGTATTTTTAGGAATTGTTTGGTCAGTGTAGTATTTTTTTTATATAGGAATTGTTTGGCCAGTGTGGTATTTTTTCGTTGTTCATTTTAATACTATATTAATTAATGTATATAGTACATGATATTCTGTTCTTTTTACTAACTAAAATAATATAGAATTAAATATTCAGTCCTTGTTGTTTTTTGTCTTTCATTTAAGGGTTGTATCAATTGTTACTTGACATAAATTCATGGATTTATATACATGTTACATGAAAACGACAAACTACGTTTAACATTGCTATCACAACTCCTGATAACATCTGCTATCTTGTCAATAAATATGATATCACGTTACCAAGACGTCAGGTTTTCCCTTCTACTTTCACTTCACTAATACAACAAAATGTATGTCTTCATGTTATTGTGAAAAAGCGGCAAATGTATTCCTTTCTTAATAATATTTATTTAACTTAACTTTAAATTCAGCTTTACATCTTCCATAGATTGCCAGTAAGAATAAATATTGGGCTTACTGTGTATTAGTCCTGGATCATTTTCCCTGTGTTTACGTTCTTGTCTGCAGATATGGAATTGTTAACACCTAGAAGTAGCCAAGTACATCCTGAAGCGTAGCCGAATTGTGTACTTGCTACTGAAGGGTGTTAAACTATCCATATCTACGGATAGGTAGGTAAATAACAAATTTATCCCTGGTTATAGTCAAAAATAAGACATGTTGGACCCCGACGGATCAAGTAAAAGTGACGTTGTCTTTGTTGTTGTAAAGAATATGTAAAAATATGAAAGTTTCGAGTGTTTTGTACTTGGTATAGGGAACTACCTTAGGTAGAACCCTACAGTTTATCAAATTAACAGCTTTATATTCAATATATGACCAAAATCAGCTGAAATTGTATTTGGCACACAACGTCGCGAACTTTGACGTCATATATTTTTCAAATCTTAAAATTAAAACTTTTAATTTGTTACATTGCTAGTTACACCCGGTATTATGGCCCAGCAACACCCGAGAATATGTTTTTTTTCATGACCGAGGTTTTAGCTAATCTAAAGTTGTTATCATTGTCAAGCCGGGGATAAATAAACATATACACATGCTGGACATCAATGTATTATCATTCTGAATATACCTTCTTATACACCTGCTATTGTTACTTACCATGGAATTGGTGGTTGATCTTTAGGCTGTGTTTGTTTAGTACGTTCGGCTGACTGTTTCGTCCTCTCAACTGACACTACTGTCTCCCTATAAAACAGTGTGCTTTAATCATATATCTACATGTAGAAATTCACGAAGTAGATGTAGCTTGGTACAACAGTATAACACATTGACATATTTGTATCATTCGAATATATCATGAACAAATATGGACACATTGGCCTCTATTATTAGATATAATAACTCAATTGTCCAATCATTACACCAGTGCTTCACAAGGTCACGGCTATGAATGTCCTTGCGATGGCAGTCCTCATGTTTTAATGCAATAAGAGCTGTGGACATAGTTGATGTCATGTTTAAAGAGTGTCGAGTCCATTCTATGATTTTTGTATATCTCTAGTTTTGTTTTTTGTGATGTTCTTGTTGCTCAATGCAAACAAAAATCTACAAAAGGCGACACAGAAAACTAAATTTCGAGCAACACGAGTCCAATTTATTATTATATGATGATTTTCTGGACAGACCCCACAGGCACACTCCCTGATTATGAACTATGTATGCCTAATGTGTGTCATATGTTACTTTTGATTGACCTATATATCAACCAACATTAAGATTCTCTCTGATTTTCAATGACACGTCAATTGTCAAATATTTTATTTATTTCATATGTAAATCGTTCTATCTCATTTCAAAGCATTTAACTTTAACCAAATTTAAAAACAAATTAAAATCTTAATACTAAACCTAGATAAAAGATAAAAACTACAATTGAAACATTATTCCATAACAGTTTTCCATGACATTTTTTCCCACAACTTAGATCTATTCAATATCATTGGATTATATTTTTTGTAAATCACAAATCTTCCGTCCATGTGAGCTTTAATTTGTACCGTTGTAAAATACGATAGCATTTAAACAATACAGTTACGTGTATGTAATATCTCATTTGAATTCTTTGTTCTTTGGCGATACATTTAAATCTAACAACAGCCCACAGCCCGTTTTTGATCATGTGTTGTTTGTAGGAGGGTTCATGTCTTATTTACCTTATTTGTGTTTGCACATAGTGGTGTCCAACACATATTGTGTTGTGTGTGTTTTTAATTTAATTTAATTTTTTTTTTTTTTTTTCTGTTTTATTTGTCTTCGTCTTGTGCCTTGTGTACGTACTGTTGTCGGTTATCTCTGAATTGTGCATTCTTGAATGTCCTGTGTTTTCCTCTAAGGCTTATTTAATTTCATCTTTGACCGTATAATCATATGAAGTTAAACATATTAATTATTCAGACAAAAACTCTTGTCATATATTAGATTTTGATGGCTACATATTAAGTAGGCTCATCGCTGATTGGTCGGTTTAAAATATGAACCCTGACGTGACCTCATACGAGAGGTCGTTAGTTGTAAGTGTATTGTCAAACCAAAAGATACAACAATCATCTAATATTATTATATTATAATTTAAGTAGAATGTGATAGATAAGGTAGGAAATATTTGTCTAGTTCTAAGTCATCAATGTGATAGATAAGGTAGGAAATATTTGTCTAGTTCTAAGTCATCAATGACCATTCCTTACAAACCTCTTTAAAAGTTGATGTAAATTTTCAGTTAAGACGTGTGACATCTTCCAAACACGTGGTACATGATTAGTAAACCACTCTGATGTCGGATCGTGTTTTAGACGATGTCATCTCCGCTTTGATGAAACGATTCATATTTCTATTCATATGAGTGAATTAAGGGTCAATATGTTGAATAAAGGAGAACTGCAGGTAAAAACACAACTTAACTGGCCAGAAAACTACCATAATTAGAGATACAAAATTGAAAAAGAAAATATCACACTCTCAAAATAGTCCCTTAATCAATGAAAAGAAAATAGAAAATACCACACTGTCTAGAAAATACCCCGCTTACAAAATAATTCCTTAATCATAGAAACAGAGGTAAAATTGATACCCCTAATTTATACCTGAACGTTTTCTCTCCAGACTTTATGGGATATTCAATTTATTATGCTACTTACTGGAAGTTCAGCTTTCCAAACAGCATATCTACATCCTGAACTTTAACATTCTTCCTGTTGTATGTTGTTGATGGTAATCTTGTGACGTCTATAGTCTTCATTTGATCTATGTCGGATTTGAGTTTCCTCAACGTTTGAAGTGAAGCCGCTTTATCCCCCATTTGTAGTATATCCTGGTAAAGCTCTTGCTGTTTACGTCCCTCCTCCAACAAGTCTTTACATTCTGTATTTGCCTGTGATAAAGACAGCAGTTCAATGCTTTCTCTTTCTCTTAGGACTTTAATGAGGCAATCTACTTTTCTATCTACCAATTCCTTTATAGCTTTTCCTTGTTCAATGATTGTCTTGACATTCGCCTCAACCTCTGCTTTATACCCATGTACCCCTTCGTCTATTTTCTTCTTATTTGAACGGTAATTTTCTACCTTGGAATTCAAATATTTCGGTATTTTACCCTCCAATTCTTTAACGGAATCCTTAATGTCAGTAATATCATGTTTTTTGTGGGTTTTTGTAGCACATACTCTACAAATTAGCACGTCACACTCCTCGCAAAAGAAAATAAAGTCTTCTTTGTGATCTGTACATTCTACTTTTGCTTTCTGTTGTATATTAAGTCCGGTCAAAAAGGTATGACTTCTGGACACTTTTGACCTTAAGTGAGAAGTTTTGCAATCTTCACAAAATATTTGATCGCACTGATTGCACAAATGTACACCTGAAGCACGGTTACAAATTTCACAAGTCTTACTTGCCGCCTGTGCCATTTTGTTTTTACGTATTATAAATATAGAATGTAATCACGTGTCTAGTGTGTGACAATAATACTTCTAGTTCAATGGTGTTCATAAAGCGTGGAGCGTTATACTGTAAAGTATGGTATAAAGTAAATGTCATATGATATATAGATATCTATTAATTAATTAAGTTTTAAATAAATAGATGGGTGATTTTGTACGTTGACAGATATTTTACAGGTTTAGATGTATTTGTAAACAAGTTAAAAATACATTTTATCATTTAAATGTACACATTGGGTGTATTTTTAAAGGCATAAATTGATTTTTTTTGTTTATATAAAAAATTACCAATATTCCATGTTTTATACTAATAAAATGTTCCGAACAAGAAGCCAGGTTTAAAAAATATATTATAATGTTATAATATTAGTGAAAAGAATTCGAATGTCTATCGGTGGAATCGCCATTAACACACCTAATTATAAGTCGGTTTTTTCCTAAGTTTGCCGAATACTAATAACTGCTATAAATAATCAGAAAGCATGGTATTCTGTATATTGTATGTAAATTCGTTAGAATTAATATAATTTAAGAAATATATCTATGAAATTGGATCCCGGGGTAACCAGTTAATATTATAAAATGGTATTTATTAAAAATGACACTTAAAATCGGAAATACGTGATGAAATCAATAAAAACAAACCCAAACTCTGTAAAGAGGTCAGATAAGGGGAAAAGTGTAAACAAATTCTATTGCATGCCCGGATGTAGAAGAAAAGATGGCTGACATGTTTATTTTTATTCTCTCGTCACTTTTATGATTCCACGGCACATTTGAAGCACACAATTGTGTTATTTAGTGTAAAAAGTGTATATAGATATCCACTCCACCGACAGAGAGCGTTTTATCCAGCGCCACCATCTTGAATTTTATTTGATCAGTGTCATTTTTTTTATTGACAGTTTTTTATGATAAAACTTTTTATTCCCGGGACATATCAAAGAAAGTTTTAGTGCATATTCACAAACTGTTATTGTCATTTTAACTTTTATTTTTAAAGAATAGTTAACTTTGTGCACAGTGCGTGACCTCCCACTCGAACTCTTACATGCTGTAGATAAACTTCTTGCATTGACATTGCTGCTATTATCCCATGATGAGTCTTGTGAACAGGCGTAGTCGTAGAATCATGGCCAAAGCAGTCATGTATACACCAACTAAAACATTGAGGAGCTATGGTAAAGATAAGCAAAAGCACCCAAAGAGAAAGAGAAATGTAGACTATGAACTTGATCAAAACAAAGTTATTATAAACAAGAAAAATGCGCCTGAGCGAGAATGTAGTGTTTTTCTAGAATACAAAAAGGGCAACATTGTGCTAACATTCTCAGCTGCCGCCTTTGAATAATTTAGAGATATTACAACAAACATTTTATTAAGCTCAGATTTGATAATAAATCAAACAAATACTGCAGCCCTTAAAGGTGCGACAGTCTCAGAGTCAATGGAAGGGAAACTATTTTTGTAATAAACTTCTATAATTCTACATCTCGAGTCTTGCTGAATGGTAGCCATATACACCTATAAACGAATTTGTTTCCACTCACTTGAGTGATATCCTACAAACCTTAGATCATAATAAGAACTTTGAGCAAGTTAATGCCAAAATTGGGGAATATTTCCAATCCTTCTTAGACATTAACAAACAAGAAGAGTCCAAGAACTCGGACAACCGTAAGTATGCAACACGTTTATTACCAGTACAAGTATTATATATACCATGGATCTTACGAATTAATTTATTTAAACCAACGAATCCGAAGGATGAGTTGGTTTAAATAAGTTCACGAGTAAGATCCATGGTATATATGGTTTGTAACAGAAATTACACGATTGACAAAAGAGTGTTCTCTTAAACGTCCACGTTAACCATGGAATAACATGTAGATGTTTATATTAAACCATGACTTAAGCTCCTCCCATTCCCATAGAAACTTAACTATTATTCTCATGTGACGTCAAAATCATTGAATAACATCAAGATCTTCATGTTAGGCTATGGTTTGTAAAAGTTCACTATTTTTAAGTTGATTACTGCATGAAAACATCAAAGGAAAAATGCGTATTTATGTTACAAAATAGTGATATATTAGGTCAAGACGTTGACAATGTAGACACTGATACCTGTCCAATACGCCTATCAGTATGTGATGATACTTCAAAGGCTGTTCAATGTGACAGCTGCTTCCGATGGTCACATTATACTTTTGAAAAACTTACCCTTGAAAAGATCAAGGAACTTGAATCTAATAGTAAAGCTCAATATATCTGTAAAAGTTGTCAGTTACTGAACAATGAACATAGATCTTCTAGTCAACCTACTCATAGTGTTATTACTATTGAATCAATGAACTTTGGAAACACTACAGATTCAAAACATCACAATGACAACGTCACCAGAGAGGTAGCAACTGACCATCTGAATTTGTCACAATCGGTACCTTTAGATGAAAGCTTAGACAGCTTAAATATAAAAGATTCCAGAATCACTTCACTAGCAGTAGAAGATTCAATATCAACACAATCGTCTTTAATGATGACGGTGAATAACAAAACGAAAAGACAGCAACCTCAGGAGTCATCAAGTAATAACAATATAAGTGGACCCGATACAAAGGCAATACTAGAAGAAGAGATAACTCACTTAAAAGCAAAATTGGCACGCAGTGAAAGACCTTTGAAAGCTTAGGATAGCCAAAATTGAAAAATGGACTCTGAGATGAATTTACTTTAGAAAAATATTGTTACAAATAGATCATATACTATCAAACTGGAGCAAGACATTGTTGATTTGGAAACTTCATTGAAAATTCAAAAACAGAAAAATTAGATTAATTCACAGGAAGGAAGTCTATATAGGGAGCATCCCAATGAACAATACGAACATATAAAGACATTGTTGCTAGAACAAAAGACTAAAACAATAGAACATGAAATATTGAAACAGGATAGCAAAATGAACATACTGAGTGATAATTTAATGGACATGTAAGTGAAATTTACTTTAAGAGGAAATCAGTATCGACGTCCGGCAAGGCAAAATCGTTTAAATAAATATGAAAATGAAAAAAAAAACAAGTACACTATATTGATATATCTTCTAGTCCATCAATTGGTGATGATGTCATTGAACCAGATTATAACTACAGAACTGATGAAGTCCCAGTAGTGCAGGCTAATGGTAATGATAATCATTTTTAGAGAAACAGGGAGAGAGAAAACATGTAAGAATAAAGGAACCCAACATACCAACAAACGGAACCGTTCGATGCAGACCAACCCACAAATGTTTGCTCCGACTCATCCAATGATGCGGCACGCGATTTACCCAAGCAATTATACTCAGACAAGGAACGTACTACAACAACTACAAACTCGCAATTAAGTTCTGTTGATTTGACTAGGGAACATTGCAATAGTAGAAATGCGCCGTTGTCGATTTTATCTTTTAACATTGTAGGATCTTCCGCAAATAAACTGTATTTAGAAACATTAACTAGGCGATCTGACATTATTTGTATGCAAGAACACCGAATTCATACTTGGGGAAAGAGAAAAATTGAAGAGTTTATGGTCATTTTAGATTTTATGAGTCATATTAAATGTTTTGATGATGATATTGTAATGGATCCACTGTAATGTAGACGTGGCCAAGTGGGTGTTGCTATTTGTTACAATAAGATTATTGTCAACCTTGTAGACAAATTACCTGATGGTGTAAATATAGTCGTATCCATACGTATTACTCTATTTTTTCAACTGGTTGGGTGTGGTTTAACACGGGTTGACTGATTACAGGAAAAGCCATGTATTTTAGGAGGGTCAGGTTACCTGATCAATTTCATTAATACAGCTATATTCAATCGTGCGTGTATCATAAATCTGTGTATTTACATTACACCCTTGTGCGTTCTATTCCTTTTGTATCAATTGATTTCGGTGACACTGCTGAATACAGTTCAATAATGTCAATAACGGGAACTGCTCTGTACATACACAAAATAAAATCGAATACTCTCATGTAAATTTAAAGGTCAACTCCGCCCGACCAGTTAAATAAAATAGAGTAATATTAACACTGAAAAAGCCAATTGTAATCATCTGTGTTTATTTACCAACTCGAGGTAACAAGATCACAAAAGATGATTATGTTATGGTGCTTGATGAACTTGTTGAAATCGTTTCCAAATATAGAAATTCATCAGATATTTTCATCGGAGGAGATGTCAATGCCTCAATACATAGAAGTAAACTAAATTCAAGAGATATTGACTTTCAAAAGTTTTTAATGGCACTCAATTTGAAAATCCCTGCTGTGTGCCCTGTGCGGAGTACTTTTTATCATTCTAATAATAGGGATGAATCCCAAACAGACTATTTTGTCGAAAGTGTGAGAATGGTGGAAAAATGCATAACATTCCAGATGGAACCTTTAATGGCACTCAATTTGAAAATCCCTGCTGTGTGCCCTGTGCGAAGTACTTTTTATCATTCTAATAATAGGGATGAATCCCAAACAGACTATTTTGTCGAAAGTGTGAGAATGGTGGAAAAATGCATAACATTCCAGATGGAGCCTTTAAACCTGTTAAGTCACGATCCGATAATGGTTGGTATTAATAGAAAACTCTGTAAGAATCTGAATCATGGTGGAAAAGTACATACACGCCATATAAAATGGAACAAGGTTGACTTGGATGAATATGAGAAATTGGTTGAAATGGAAATGAAAGTAAAATTGAAGCAAGTTGAGACACTGACAGTCAGTAATTTAATTCATTTGTCGATTCAATCCGTGATACACTGGTTTCTACTGCCGAGAACATGCATCCCAAGAGAAAATCGAATGCTAAAGAAAAGCGTATGCACACATGGACTCCAGAAATGTCAAGTTTGACAAGCCAAGCAAAACACTACTACTGGAAATGGAAAAAGGAGAGTGGCAATAACAGGAAACG
>MJUT01000691.1:242624-253310 GCA_002080005.1 Gigantidas platifrons
TCATATAATGCAATATATTTTCCAGATGGAATTACAGATCAATGTAGACAATAATGAATATGAGTCGTTTAAGAATCAGCATCTGAGGGAATTATGACCTTCAAATGGAGCATATTGTAATGTGCCGCATTGTGATAAGACCCAGTTCTTTGATACCTTCAACAAATACAAGGAGCATTTTGGAAGAATACATACAGCAACCGTCAAACTTTTTGTATGCAACTTATGTCATTTGTCAAGAAGAAAAGTATCAGATGTGAAGAAACATATTAAGACACAGCATAAAACTTACCAAAATAAACTCCACCAGATAATAAGGAATACGTTGAAAATAAAGACATACTACCATACCGAATCGAAACGCAAGAAGAACGAAATGAAGCTGTGAAAGAAAGAGCCGAATTAGTCTAACGAAAACAGAAGGAAACAGAGGAGGAACAGGAAAAGAGGAGGAAAATAGCAGACAGATGCACTGTAACACACATTGAAGATAAATATTACAATGCCCGAGATGAACGTTTACAGTTCGACTTCAGTACTAAGATGACAACAATGACAAGAACAGTTATTCGAACAAAAGACAGAAAAAAAATTAACATTAATTTGTTATTTGTTTAATATTTTTTCATCATACTGAAAATTGTAGATAGACTGGTTTTTTTTTGATAATTTATAGTTCAAATTGAAATTATTAATTAATATCAATTAATATCTAGATAATTTGATCTCATTTTTTATAATATATTGAAAATATTTTTGATATTTCACTTTTGTACATAAATATGTTGAAATTTTTTTTGGATAAGTTTTTGATATTTTTTATGTAAGCATCTTTACACTCGGTATTAAAGTTTAATTATGGGTGAATTTTTTCATAATTTTCTCAAATATTTTTTGTTGAGATCAAATGAGTACATTTGATCTTTTAAGTGGGGAGGATTGTGGCAGATCAGCCAAGAGTTATCATTCTTGACTGTTGATATTTTGACAAATACCCATACACTTCCTGTTTCAAACAGAAATAAAAGGTTTGTTTTGTTTGATATAAAGTAATTTAGTTATACTAGTTACTTTTAACAGTTAGATGTTGAAAATATATCAGAAAGGTAATTTATTTGCAGTTACAATTTGGACATTTAACCTGATAATCAGTTGAGTTCATATTATATAGATATCCAAAGTAATTTGTTTTTAATGGTCCAGATTTATATCTTCCAAGAAGGTAAATTATCACAATAGCCAGGTTTTTGAATCTCAATGCTATTTTCTGGATCACTCTTTTGCTTTCGGTCAGTCTAAATTGGGGGTAGATTTTGACATGTTAAAATTACATCTCATTTCATTATTGGATTATTTAACATAGGGTTAAAATTAAGGATGTTAAATTGGGAATGTAAAACTGGTTTGGTGACCTTACCCTTGAAACTGCCACTTCCTTCTTATTCATATTCATTGATTTTCATGTTGGACAAGATAGTTTTTCTAGAGCTATCATTTACATTTCATTGTCATGTCATGCTTTATTATGGTACCTAATAAATATCATATCATATAATCTTGCTATATCACATCTATGAATTCGACCATGCTGGCTTATACTCGTCTCACTGTATTCTGGGGTGAGTAATAAGCTTTGTCCTCCCAAGGCCCCTCCCATGTGCATAGTGTGGGTAAAGTTGTTTGGACTATTTCTTGTATACACCTTTGTCCCCAAAGAGTGATAAAGGTCATCTTGGGCAGATAGTTTATTAAATCGAACCTGGTGTTGTATTTGATTGACTGACAATATAGTGTAACATATGTACACCTAAGCTAGTAGTTCACTTGATTGTCAGGTCAGTCTGGCTACAATAGTAATAAAAAAATAAAAAAGAAAACATTTGAAATTATAATAAATAACAGTATTACTTACAATAGAACTCTGATAGTACACGTACAGGGACAATTCTAGATTAGAAATTTACAACACAATCGTAGAGTTGGACGTTTCATGATTTAAGAGATAGAAAGCAAAAGACTTAAACATAGTCTTAAAATATAAGATTGTAACTTAGTCTTCAAGTGTTGGAATTAAGCTAAGTCTTCAAGAGTTACACTTATTCTTAATATTAAAGTGTAGACTTAACCTTCCAACCTTTGTCTAATATAAAGAGCTAATTATAAAGAGAAACAGATAAACACGAAGACTGACTGTAAAGTATTATGTGATGCTATAGTTAACATAGAAAATTAATGAAGAGAAAACTATTAAAATTACAATAAATATAAGTTCACATCAAGATGTTTTTATTTATTACTTACAACATTGATATGACAAGTGCAAAGACAGTTCTAGTTCTATAAGTTCGACTTTTCATGGTTTAAGAGATGAAAATTAATATGTTTTTGTTGATGATTCTATAAACAACTATTTGTCTATTCTCTGTTTATATCCGTTGATTAAAATACAACATTTCTTGTGCTTGATTATAGTTAATCATCAATTTAGAGAAATAATATATATCTTTACAACATACAAATATAGTAAAGGTGAGAAATAGTGAGCCTCTATAACAGTTTATTTACTGTTTTAATATACTACACTACGTTACAGTAATTATACTTACATCCCGTAAGACCTGAAAAGACATAATTACAGTATGATATTAAAATGTAACAATAAAGTATAACAGTATATAATAGTACTTTATCATAATGCTGGTATTAATAATAATGTATACACTACAGTAATTTAAAATGTGATATTAGATCTACATAACCTGACACAGGTTCATATGTAGAACAACATGTCTAAGTTAATGTTAATAGTAAATAATACCGCACTGTGTTGATGTATCTACTGGTTTATATGTAGTACAGCATGTCTAAGTTAATTTTAATAGTAAATAATACCGTACTGTGTTGGTGTATCTACAGGTTTATATGTAATACAACATGTCTAAGTTAATGATAATACTAAATAATACCATACTGTGTTGGTGTATCTACAGGTTTATATGTAATACAACATGTCTAAGTTACTGTTAATAGTAAATAATACCGTACTGTGTTGATGTATCTACAGGTTTAAATATAATACAACATGTATAAGTTAAAGTTAATAGCAAATTATACCGTACTGTGTTGGTGTATCTACAGGTTTATATGTAATACAACATGTCTAAGCTAATGTTTATTGTAAATAATACTGTACTGTGTTGGTGTATCTACAGGTTTATATGTAGTACAACATGTCTAAGTTAATGTTAATAGCAAATTATAACGTACTGTGTTGGTGTATCTACAGGTTTATATGTAATACAACATGTCTAAGCTAATGTTTATTGTAAATAATACTGTACTGTGTTGGTGTATCTACCAGTTTATATGTAGTACAACATGTCTAAGTTAATGTTAATAGTAAATAATACCGTACTGTGTTGGTGTATCTACAGCTTAACATGTAATACAACATGTCTAAGTTAATGTTAATAGTAAATAATACCGTACTGTGTTGGTGTATCTATAGGTTTATATGTAGTACAACATGTCTAAGTTAATGTTAATAGTAAATAATACGTACTGTGTTGGTGTATCTATCACTACAAAGTCAAGAAAGTCTGAACGGACCAGTTTTTGTGCTAGAAAGTCTGAACAGAGTCTGAACATTACTCAAAATTGCTGAAAAGTCTGAACAGAATCTGAACAGAGTCTAAACATTACTTAAAAGTCTAAGCAGAGTATGAAAAGAGTCTGAACATTACTCAAAAGTCTGAACAGAGTCTGAACAGATTCTGAACATTACTGTGAATTTTTTAACAGATTTAAAAAAATAATTACATGAAATTTATTTCAAACGATTTATTTTTCTTAATGTAATTAATTTATACATATAAACCCTAACCTTTTCTTTTATTCTGTGCATAATTTTCCAGTTTTATTCTCTATGAAAACATTCATTTGAAAATATTATACTTATAACTTATGAAATACAAAAACAGCATGTATTTATTTAAGATACTTAAGAACACGTGTTCGTGTTTACCTTTAGGGACAAACATGTCCTTTATTTACAAATATAAGCGATTTGCTTAGCTTACATTGGTATTTAACTCGAAGGTTAAAGTTTCTTTACGTGTTTCACGAGTTATTTTCTTTGCGGGAAATACCATACATTCTTATAACATTCGACGCTCGGCCTTCGGTGCAGCTAGTTCGTTTGAAATGTCTGAGCACGGAGACGAAGTTTTTCAGAGTGATTCTAGAGAAGGTGAGCACCCAGCCCCCGCGTTAAGCAAATCAGCCTAGGCAAGATTTAGTAGATACTTTTGACTTGTTTAAGACATATCTTGACCATAAATTGCACAATTTGAAATCCGATATTATTTCGGAACATGAAAATTTGTCTTTGAAAGTTAAGGAGCAAGTTAACTTGAAATTTAAAAGTGAAGGCAATAAAATCCAATTCAGATTTAACGAGGAAATTGTCGCTGATTTAGCAAAAGTGCAAAAGCATTGTACCTCTAGTGTCGCTAATTGGGCCACCGTTCGTGAATACGAGCAAAATGAAATTGCTGACAACTCGGATGACGAAAAAATATTTCGTCAGGCTGAAAACAGAGCCATTAAACATATTAAGGATAAAGGAAAGATGCGCACTACCCCGTATAGTAGATATTCAGCACCCGCTAGATCAGAAACTCATCCTGATCCAAATTCTAATTATGTGCGTAGTTCTACTCCTCAGCCGCCCTTTCGTCTCGGCTTCGCACGGCGTGAACCATGCCCCTGGGATGTGTGTTTCCACTGTAAAAGTATGGAACATTGGAGAAAAAACTTTCCGCTCCTCAACAAAGCCAGCCAGAATTCAACTACAACAACACATACCAAATAAGACGCCTAATTTATCTGCAGATACTGTTAATGATCAGTATTTTATTGATTGTAAATTATCTAGCTGTTATGAGAACAATGTTACAGAATTTGAGATTTTTTCTGAACAAGTTAATTACTTTGAAAACAGTAAATTACATGCTAGCTTTACAGGTGTTAAAGGTAACCTGAAAATACACACACAGTATTGGAAAGATATTGGAGCAAATGAATTTATATTAGGTACCATTTCTGAAGGATATGTTATTCCTTTTAGCAGTAATCCACCCAGCATGTGTTTTAAAAATAATAAATCTGCCTTTCAAAATCATGACTTTGTAGACACAGCTATTGCTGAATTAGTAGATAATGAATGTGCAATTAAAGTGCCCTTCAAGCCATACGTTGTAAGCTCCTAAAGTGTGGGAACACAAAAATCGGGCAAAAAACGCATAATTTTAGATTTGAGTGTTTTAAATAAATTTGTTCGTAAGGACAAGTTTAAGCATGAAGCTTGGAAAGTGGCTATTCAACTGTTTGGTCAGAATTGTTACATGTACAAGTTCGTCTTAGAGTCGGGTTATCATCATTTTGATATTTGTACTAAACAACAGACATTTTTAGGCTTCTCATGGAAAGGTATTTTTTTATTGCTTCACTGTTTTACCATTTGGGTTGCCCTCCTCCCCTTTATATTCACAAAATGCTTGAGAGCCATGGTTAAATACTGGAGATCTAAAGCTGTAAATATTGTATTGTACTTGGATGATGGTTTATGTATGAGCTTAGATTACGATTGTTGTTTTAAAGGTTCGTTCTTCATTACAAAATCCTTAACTGAAGCTGGATTTTTGATTAATTTTGATAAATCAGTTTTTACACCTGTTCAATCAATTGAGTGGCTTGGTATAATATAGGATTCAGTGAATTTTTCATTACAAATCCCGTATAGATGGGTACAAGATTTGATAGAATCTGTGAGTCTAATATTGTCTGAAATCCCTTAGATCACAGTAAAATTTGAATATTGAAATTTATTTTGCCTTGTTTTGGCAGATATTCTTAGAGTTATGATTGGTTTACCTTGATGGTAATGTTGAGAGTTATGCGTTTTTGAATGGTCATAATGTATGACAGAGTTTGGCATGGCCATATTTTCTTATGGCATGGCCGAAATACCTTTTGAAGAATGGCATGGCCTACAAATAAAGGTATGCTTCGAAACATGTAAATTTTTATTCATATTTATGATACTTATTAGTAGATTTGTTTTTTTACACGGCCCTGATTTAAATAGTGGGGCATGGTCGGATCAGTTTGTTTTCTTGACTGTTGAAATTGACATGGTCCTATTACATAGCGGCATTTTTGGAAAACGTGCAATTTGACATGGCCCTAGTATTATTTTATTAATATTGTAGTGGCAAAGTCGATATGGGTATGCAGTTGCAATATCTAGCATTAGATTTAATATGAGATAATTGTTTATATATATGTGTATGATGAATAGCATGAATTCAGTGTATTAATTAAAAAATTGAATGAATGATTTTTATAAGTTTTTTCATTTGTTAATACAATTTTCAGCCATTTTTCAATTTGGGAGATGGAAGGATTTGTCTAAGGATGCTTCATGTTTATCTGATGGTTTGTTAAATTTGGCGGAGAAGTTGCCCCAGATGTGTTTGAATTCCAGAGCAGACTCAACTAAACACTGTTATAAAAATGCCTTTGAGAAATGGTGCAAATGGTGTGTATCTGTAAAGCTTCCTTCTTTCCCAGCAACATAATTTCATGTCTCCTTGTATTTAATACACTTATCCGATTTATATAAATCTGTTAGTTCTATAAATGAAGCTTCTTACAGCATAAGTTGGGCACCTAAACTCGCTGGAGTATACATTCCATGTACATCAGATTTTGCTTTAAGTGTAAAGGAAAGAGTTATTAGAACTGTAGGTCACACAATACACAGAAAAGAGCCTATAACACCAGAAATTTTGAAACAGATTGTTACTAAATATGGCACAACTTCTTCTAATCTCTAAGATTTAAGACTTGCTACCATGTGTCTAATTTGTTATGCAGGGTTCTTAAGATTTTCAGAGTTGGTAAATCTCAAACGTTCTACCATAAAATTTTATTCTGATCATCTTAATATGAACATTGAAAAAAGTAAAACTGATATTTATAGAGAAGGCAAAGATGTTATTATTTCAGCTACAAATAACTATGCTTGTCCCGTTTCCATGTTATCCAGATATTTACTACTAGCTAACATTTCAGAAGGTAGTAATGACTACATTTTTAGACCAATCAGCTACTGCAGTAAATCCAACACTTATAGATTACGTAAAGTGGTATTTTATCTTATACTACAGCCAGGGAAATACTGTTATCTGCTTTAAGTAGTATTGGTCGAGATAAATCTAGGTTTTGCCTACATAGTTTACGGTCAGGTGGCGCTACAGCAACAGCTAGCACAGGAGTCGACGATAGACTTTTCAAAAAACACGGACGATGGAAAAGTGATAGTGCTAAAGATGGTTATGTTAAAGAAAGTATTTCTAATAGAATGACAGTTTCAAAACAGCTCGGTTTGTAAGATTTGATATTGTATTATTTTTATTTTTATTTACAAGACGTTATTATCCCTTCTTTGTTTTGATTTTCGATTGTTAGCTGCACGTCTGGCGAGCTGATCCCAAAATATTTGGTGTTTGTGTCTTTTTATGATTATTGATGATGTTAAATACATAAATACTTTATGCTCGGTTGAGGAACGGAAGAGCATAGAAATAATTATTGCATGGCTTGGCATAGGGAAGCTCGTGGAAATAATCAAGACCAGTCTCTGGTGATCAATATAATTAATTATATCTCAAAATATTAAACAACAAAAGTATTGTTTTTTCATTATATTATTAGGCAAACATAGTGTGTAATTCAAAATTTTTTAGAAAACAAAACAAAAACAAAATTATAACAATTTTACAATCAGAGAAATGACGGAAAATACGACGACATAAAAATTGGCTTTTATTTTGATAAGCATAGAATGATAAATAGTCAGAACCATTAAACGAGGTCGAATATGAAAATAAATTCTGACAGATGAATTTGTTTTATGATTGCTATATTGCCCGACAATTGGTAAATCATTTCCAGAATAGTTCTTTAACTTACAAATTTCATTCAGTAAGATGTATTTCCATTATGAAATCAATATTAACAAAGGTAAACGGACTGAAAGTCACAGGACAAAAAGTCACAAAACTCCTAGGACAAAATGTCACAAGACAAAAAGTCACAATCTATATTTTTTACCCTGGCGGACAAAAAGTCACAACTTATATTTTTGCTTAGCATGTATGTAGGTAGGACAAAAAGTCATAATATGTATACACTGATACATGTATGCATAATTGGGTAATATTTCCCAATATCCATGACATTCTAAGTTCAGATGTGTTGTTCATGAATATGTAGCAATGTACACATTTTGTCGTATGTTGATGTCTTATTTTCATGTTTGTATCATTGTGGGCAATTCCTGTCATCCAGATTTGCTCATTGTAAGAGTTATTTTATTGACTCCAGGTTTAAGATTACAACTGAACAGTTTCATTTAGCTATGCATTGTCCTTAAAACAGACCGTGATATAGTATCTGGTTACTTTTGCTGTTAAATAAGTATGAATATAATTTGAAAGCAAATGTTTCTCTTATATGTTTTGTCAAAATGCAAAATTTAAACTGTGACTTTTTGTCCTGTGACTTTCTGTCCTACATTCGTATCAAACATCCTGTGACAATTTGAATTCAAAGAATAGCCTTTTTAATAGTGATTATGCGATTTCACAGTAAAACATATGGAGGATCACTTGAACTTTATGATCGCAATACTTGTATACACATATATAATGCACAATTAGGCAATAAAATATTTCAAGTATAAATGTCACAATACACATTTAACATGTATGTGGGAAAATAAAAGTGACTTTTCAAAATTACTGTAAGCACAGACAAGGACGTTTATATACGTCCTTGGCACAGGCACTCGTGTCACGGAATTACCGCCCCCTTTCTGAGTACTTATTTATTTTCAATAAAATGTTTTTCTTATTTCATCTCTTTTCCCTGAATTTATTGTGGATAATAAGAGAGTAAATACTTATTAGACAGATTTAAAAAAAAAAATTGTTGCTCTTTTTAATGATTGATAACTGACCCAAGTTAGGCTAAATAAATGAAATGTGACTTAATGTGTTAATCATATTTCATTAAAAACATACATGAATTCTATAAATTGTAATTTCTTATCTAATTCTTATCTTAGGTTGTTATTTTCATTGAATGGCATCTCAAAATAGATGGCTTCACAGTGGGGGCTCTTCCTGTATAATCAGTAGGATTGTTGACAATACTTGCATACAAGTATTTCGATCTTAAAGTTCAATAAATCCCATATTGGTAAAAAAAAAAATTACACCGCTGGATAAATTCACGTTTAATTTAAGTAATTTATTGACAAGATGTTTTCACTTCAACATCCATTTTTAAACTGAATCGTAAACATCCGGTTATCGATAATATACTTGCTATGTGCATGTCGTGTGCAAAGTGTCGCGCCTCCTCTGGATTTATATCATACTTCATGAAAATAAATTAGGATTTTATAAGCCCAGATATTTTTTTATCATAGTTTATCGAAATAACCAAAAACAATAAGTATACACAATCACAATTAAAAAATACTCTTCAAAATTAGGATAATTCTAAATTTATAAATAAATAATATTAAAAACTTTTGAATTTAGATTTTCAGAAATTGCTTAATTGCATGAGTGAGTACCATATAATATTTCAAATTCATACATTTTAGAAAGATTGTTTATTTAAAATTTTACATTTTCATTTAATATTTGAATTTTGACAAAAGTTTAATTTTTTTTTTTTTCAAGTTGTTAAATTTTAACAGACTTATTCATACATTTTTAGATTGTGTTCTATTTATTTATATTTTTTTTATTATTATAAATTTCACTTTTGAGACCTTTTACAAAAGTTTATTTTTTTCCCCTCAAGTTGTTAAATTTTAACAGACTTATTCTTATATTTTTAGATTGTTTTTTTAGTTTAGTTTATTTTTTAGATAATAAATTTCACCTTTCAGACCTGCATTACTACGTGAAGAATTACATGTTATATTTAATTAAAATGTAATGAAAATGAAGTAAAATATATTTAGTTAAGAAGAAAAATTGAAATGGTAAATTTAATGAGAAATGAAATAATGTATATTTTTGGTAATTAAAAACAACATATACATGTATAAATGAAGAAAAATTGAAATGAAGAAAATGACAAATTTAAAAATAGTACCCATCTCCACAGTATCACCTGTGGTTCCAATATACAACATGAAATGACTAATTACCTATATGCACAGGTAAAACCATCACTCACAGGTGACTTAATTTTAAGTAATGTTCAGACTCTGTTCAAACTTTTAAGTAATTTTCACACTCTGTTCAGACTCTGTTCAGACTTGTTTTGAGTAAATTTTGAGTAATTGTCAGACTCTGTTCAGACTTTCTAGCACTAAAACTGGTCTGTTCAGACTTTCTTGACTTTGTAGTGAATAGGTTTATATGTAGTACAGTATGTCTAAGTTAATGTTAATAGTAAATAATACTGTACTGTGTTGGTGTATCTACAGGTTTATATGTAGTACAATATGTCTAAGTTAATGTTAATAGTAAATAATACCGTACAGTGTTGGTGTATCTACAGCTGTATATGTAGTACAGCATGTCTAAGTTAATGTTA
>MJUT01000691.1:258203-269128 GCA_002080005.1 Gigantidas platifrons
TTAATATGAACATTGAAAAAAGTAAAACTGATATTTATAGAGAAGGCAAAGATGTTATTATTTCAGCTACAAATAACTATGCTTGTCCCGTTGCCATGCTATCCAGATATTTACTACTAGCTAACATTTCAGAAGGTAGTAATGACTACATTTTTAGACCAATCAGTTACTGTAGTAAATCCAACACTTATAGATTACGTAAAGTGGTATTTTATCTTATACTACAGCCAGGGAAATACTGCTATCTGCTTTAAGTAGTATTGGTCGAGATAAATCTAGGTTTTGCCTACATAGTTTACGGTCAGGTGGCGCTACAGCAGCAGCTAGCACAGGAGTCGACGATAGACTTTTCAAAAAACACGGACGATGGAAAAGTGATAGTGCTAAAGATGGTTATGTTAAAGAAAGTATTTCTAATAGAATGACAGTTTCAAAACAGCTCGGTTTGTAAGATTTGATATTGTATTATTTTTATTTTTATTTACAAGACGTTATTACCCCTTCTTTGTTTTGATTTTCGATTGTTAGCTGCACGTCTGGCGAGCTGATCCCAAAATATTTGGTGTTTGTGTCTTTTTTATGATTATTGATGATGTTAAATACATAAATACTTTATGCTCGGCTGAGGAACGAATACGAGCATAACAAAAATTATTGCATGGCTTGGCATAGGGAAGCTCGTGGAAATAATCAAGACCAGTCTCGGGTGATCAATATAATTAATTATTTCTCAAAATATTAAACAACAAAAGTATTGTTTTTTCATTATATTATTAGACAAACATAGTGTGTAATTCAAAATTTTTGAGAAAACAAAACAAAAACAAAATTATAACAATTTTACAATCAGAGAAATGACGGAAAATACGACGACATAAAAAATGGCTTGTATTTTGATAAGCATAGAATGATAGATATTCAGAACCATTAAACGAGGTCGAACATGAAAATAAATTCTGACAGATGAATTTGTTTTATGATTGCTCGACAATTGGTAAATAATTTCCAGAATAGTTCTTTAACTTACAAATGTCATTCAGTAAGATGTATTTCCATTATGAAATCAATATTAACAAAGGTAAACGGACTGAAAGTCACAGGTCAAAAAGTCACAAAACTCCTAGGACAAAATGTCACAAGACAAAAAGACACAATCTATATTTTTTACCCTGGCGGACAAAAAGTCACAACTTATATTTTTGCTTAACATGTATGTATGTAGGACAAAAAGTAATAATATATATACACCTAGATGCATGTACGGTATGTAGGTAGGACATAAAGTCACAATATGTATACACTGATACAGGTATGCATAATTGGGTAATATTTCCCAATATCCATGACATTCTAAGTTCAGATGTGTTGTTCATGAATATGTAGCAATGTACACATTTTGTCGTAATTTGATGTCTTATTTCCATGTTTGTATCATTGTGGGCAATTCCTGTCATCCAGATTTGCTCATTGTAGAGGTATTTTATTGACTCCAGGTTTAAGATTAGAACTGAACAGTTTCATTTTGCTATGCATTGTCCTTAAAACAGACCGTGATATAGTATCTGGTTATTTTTGCTGTTAATTAAGTATGAATATAATTTGAAAGCAAATGTTTCTCATAAATGTTTTGTCAAAATGGAAAATTTAAACTGTGACTTTTTGTCCTGTGACTTTTCGTCCGTAACTTTTTGTCTGTGACTTTTTGTCCTGTGACTTTCTGTCCTACATTCGTATCAAACATCATGTGACAATTTGAATTCAAAGAATAGCCTTTTTAATAGTGATTATGCGATTTCACAGTAAAACATATGGAGGAGCACTTGAACTTTATGATCGCAATACTTGTATACAAATATATAATGCACAATTATGCAATACAATATTTCAAGTATAAATGTCACAATACACATTTAACATGTATGTGGGAAAATAAAAGTGACTTTTCAAAATTACTGTAAGCACAGGCAAGGACGTTTATATACGTGCTTGTCACAGGCACTCGTGTCACGGAATTACCGCCCCCTTTCTGAGTACTTATTTATTTTCAATAAAATTTCTTTCTTATTTCATCTCTTTTCCCTGAATTTATTGTAGATAATAAGAGTGTAAATACTTATTAGACAGATTAAAAAAAAAAATTTGTTCTTTTTAATGATTGATAACTGACCCAAGTTAGGCTAAATAAATGAAATGTGACTTAATGTGTTAATCAAATTTCATTAAAAACATACATGAATTTTATACATATTAATTTCTTATCTAATTCTTATCTTAATGGCTTCACAGTGGAGGCTCTTCCGGTATAATCAGTAGCATTGTTGACAATACTTGCATACAAGTATTTCGATCTTAAAGTTCAAGAAATCCCATATTGGTAAAAAAAATTACACAGCTGGATAAATTCACATTTAATTTAAGTAATTTATTGACAAGATGTTTTCACTTCAACATCCATTTTTAAACTGAATCGTAAACATCCGGTTATCGATAATATACTTGCTATGTGCATGTCGTGTGCTAAGCGTCGCGCCTCCTCTGGTTTTATATCATACTTCATGAAAATAAATTAGGATATTATAAGCCCAGATATTTTTTTATCATAGTTTATCGAAATAACCAAAAACAATAAGAATACACAATCACAATTAAAAAATACTCTTCAAAATTAGGATAATTCTAAATTTATAAATAAATAATATTAAAAACTTTTGAATTTAGATTTTCAGAAAATTGCTTAATTGCATGAGTGAGTATCATATAATATTTCAAATTAATACATTTTAGAAAGATTGTTTTTTTTAAATATTACATTTTCATTTAATATATGAATTTTGACAAAAGTTTTTTTTTCAAGTTGTTAAATTTTAACAGACTTTTTCATACATTTTTAGAATGTGTTCTATTTATTTTTTTTTATTATTATAAATTTCACTTTTGAGACCATTTACAAAAGTTTATTTTTTCTCCCTCAAGTTGTTAAATTTTAACAGACTTATTCTTATATTTTTAGATTGTTTTTTTTTTTTAGTTTAGTTTTTTATACAATAAATTTCACCTTTCAGACCTGCATTACTATGTGAAGAATTACAGGTTATATTTAATTAAAATGTAATGAAAATGAAGTAAAATATATTTAGTTAAGAAGAAAAATTGAAATGGTAAATTTAATGAGAAATGAAAAATGTATATTTTTGGTAATTAAAAACAACATATACATGTATAAATGAAGAAAAATTTAAATGAAGAAAATAACAAATTTATAAATAGTACCCATCTCCACAGTATCACCTGTGGTTCCAATATACAACATGAAATGACTAATTACCTATATGTACAGGTAAAACCATCACTCACAGGTGACTTACCTTTGTATTTTATAAGTCATCAGTATAATATTTTCAGATGAATGTTTTCATTGAGAATAAGATTGGAAAATTATGCACAGAATAAAATTAAAGGTTAGGGTTTATATGTATAAATTAATTACTTTAAGAAAAATAAATCATTTGAAACAAATTTCATGTAATAATTTTTTTAAATCTGTTAAAAAATGTTCACAGTAATGTTCAGAATCTGTTCAGACCCTGTTCAGACTTTTTAGTAATGTTCAGACTCTGTTCAGACTTTTGAGGAATGTTCAGACTCTGTTCAGACTTTTAAGTAATGTTCAGACTCTGTTCAGACTCTGTTCAGACTTTTCAGCAATTTTGAGTAATGTTCAGACTCTGTTCAAACTTTTAAGTAATTTTCAGACTCTGTTCAGACTTTTTTGGAGTAAATTTTGAGTAATTTTCAGACTCTGTTCAGACTTTCTAGCACTAAAACTGGTCCGTTCAGACTTTGTTGACTTTGTAGTGTATAGGTTTATATGTAGTACAGTATGTCTAAGTAATGTTAATAGTAAATAATACCGTACTGTGTTGGTGTATCTACAGGCTTATATGTAGTACAACATGTCTAAGTTAATGTTAATAATAAATAATACTGTACTGTGTTGGTGTATCTACAGGTTTATATGTAGTACAACATGTCTAAGTTAATGTTAATAGTAAATAATACCGTACTGTGTTGGTGTATCTACAGGTTTATATCTAGTACAACATGTCTAAGTTAATGTTAATAGTAAATAATACTGTACTGTGTTGGTGTATCTACAGGTTTATATGTAGTACAACATGTCTAAGTTAATGTTAATAGTAAATAATACCGTACTGTGTTGGTGTACCTGAATTCTCCTAATAGATCAACAACTGAATTACAATATATATTATAATGTGTAGTCATTTTGTGGTTATGTTTAGCTATTTTTCTTCTATCTAACACCATCTATTTATAGTTTATCTTTAGGTAACATAATCCAATTCCCATAGCATTGCATCATCATGGAAGTGTAAGAGCTAAACTTAGTCTTAAAATATATCACTGCAAGTCAATCTTAAGATATAATACTTAAACTTAGTCTTAAAATATAATGCTTAAGCTTAGTCTTAAAGTATAAGACTTCAACTTAGTCCTGACGTGTTAGTCTTAAACTTAGTCTTCAAGGGTTATACTTTAAATTAGTTTAAAAATATATGACTTAAGCTTAGCATTAAAGTCTAAGTTTTGTCTAATATAGAAAAAAAAGTTATTAAAGGAAGAAGTTAAGCACAAAGACTGATTGTACAATATTATGTGATGCTATTGTTAACATAGAAGATAAATGATAATAAATATAAGTTTACATCAACAATGTTTTTATTGAGAACTTTGATAGTACAAGTACAGGGACAGTTCTAAAGTACATATCTACTAACATCTTATCATCCGTCACAACAATCTTATGTTCGACTTTTCATGACTCAAGATATAGAAATAAATCAACATAATTGGTATAACAAAGAGGTTCCCCGGAAAAAGATCAACCTAGAGTTACAGTATTTCGTGTAACAGACAACATTGTTAGGGCGGGTGACGTCTTATTAACCTAAAGCTACACTGTTCCATGTAACGGAGAACCTTGTTAATCCGGGTGTCGTCCTATTAACCTAAAGCTACAATGTTCCGTGTAACAGAGAACTTTGTTAACCCGGGCGACGTCCTATTAACCTAAAGGTATATAGAATCTAACACCGGTAAAAGTGCAAGACAGGGAATCTCCGACACCTGAGGATGTCAGAGATTTCCCTGTCTTGCACTCTTTGCCGTTGTTTGATTTTATTTCTCACTTTTATCTAATTACTTTGTTTACATTCCCGATCGAGCGTTTTCCCACAAATTTGGTTTCCATTGCTGAAGTAAATATCCAATTTATTCATATACATCCGTGTCTTGGCAGTATTTTAAATGTTTTTCATAATAAAATACAATGTATTTAGTAAATATATGATAAATATAACTCAACACTACAACAGCGATAAATACATGTGGTTGTAAAAAAATATTTGAATTTGGTCAAAGGGAGGTAACGTTAGTTAATAACAAGGGAGAGCACTCTATTATTTACTCAAAGTAAACAAACATTGACTGGAAGGTAATACACCGTGAAACATGAAAGGTGCACGATAGTTAAATTGTTAGCTAGCAGAATAGTATACATGCATTAATTTAAAAATACTTATGCAATAGAATCGTAGTTTTATTGTCTTTCACTAGTGGAAGATAAGACATTCTCACATCGCTAAAAATAGGGACGGGTCTGTCTCAAAAGTGAGAAACAGTGTTCCGTGTAACAGGCAACCTTGCTAACACGGGTGACGTTCTATTAACCTAAAGCTACAGTGTTCCGTGTAACAGAGAACCTTGCTAACCCGAGTGACGTCCTATTAACCTAAAGCTACAGTGTTCCATGTAAAATTGGGAACCTTGTTAACCCGGGTGACGTATATTAACCTAAAATTACAGTGTTCCGTGTAACAGAGAACATTGTTAACTCGGGTGACGTTCTATTAACCTAAAGCTAGTGTTCTGGGTAACAGAGAACCTTGTTAACCCGGGTGACGTCCTATTAACCTAAAGCTACAGTGTTCCATGTAACAGAGAATCTTGTTAACCCGGATGACGTCTAGTAACCTAAATCTACAGTGTTCCGTGTAATAGAGAACCTTGTAAACCCGGGTGAAGTCCTATTAACCTAAGGCAAGTGTTCCGTGAAACGGAGAACCTTGTTAAGCCGCGTGACGCCTTATTAACCTAAAGCTACAGTGTTCCTTGTAACAGAGAACCATGTTAACCCGGGTGACGTCCTATTAACATAAAACTACAGTGTTCCGTGTAATAAAGAACCTTGTTAACCCGGGTGACGTCTATTAACCTAAAATTACAGTGTTCCGTGTAACAGAGAACATTGTTAACTCGGGTGACGTCTTATTAACCTAAAGCTAGTGTTCTGGGTAACAGAGAATCTTGTTAACCCGGGTGGCGTCATATTAACCTAAAGCTACAGTGTTCCATGTAACAGAGAATCTTGTTAACCCGGGTGACGTCTATTAACCTAAATCTACAGTGTTCCGTGTAACAGAGAACCTTGTTAACCCGGGTAACGTCCTATTAATCTAAAACTACAGTGTTCTGTGTAACAGAGAACCGTGTTAACCCGGGTGACGTCCTATTAACCTAAAGCAACATTATTCAGTGTAACAGAGAACCTTGTTAATCCGGGTGCCGTCCTATTATCCTAAAGCTTTAACGTTCCGTGTAACAGAGAACATTGTTAACCCGTGTGACGTCATATTAACCTAAAGATACAGTGTTCCGTGTAACAGAGAGCTGTGTTAATCCGGGTGACGTTCTATTAACCTAAAGCTACAGTGTTTCGTGTAACAGACAACCCTGTTAATCCGGGTGCCGTCCTATTAACATAAAGCTGTAGTGTTCCGTGCAACAGAGAGCCTCGTTTTATTAACCTAAAGCTACAATGTTCCGTGTAACAGACAACTTGCTAACCCGGGTGATGTCCTATTAACCTAAAGCTACAGTGGTCCGTGTAACAGAGAACATTGTTAACCTAGGTGACGTCCTATTATATACCGTGTCTGATTTGTTTTTGATAATGCTTAGAGCTACTAGCTTTGTGATGTCCACTAGGACAAGTCCGTCTGAAAACAAATTCTTTATATAAAAAATCATGAATTTTGACATCGAATTAGTAGAAGTAATAAAATAGAAAACACAATTCTATAATCCAATAGACAAAATCGTAGACAGAGAAAAGGTTGATAGCCCCAACACACAAATACATGACCGATCACTGTCCAATAGACAAGATCATAGACAGAGAAAAGGCTGATAGCCCCAACACACAAATACATGACAGATCACTGTCCAATAGACAAGATTATAGACAGAGAAAAGGCTGATAGCCCCAACACACAAATACATGACCGATCACTGTCCAATAGACAAGATCGTAGACAGAGAAAATGCTCATAGCTCCAACACACAAATTCATGACCGATCACTGTCCAATAGACAAGATTGTAGACAGAGGAAAGACTGATAGCCCAAACACACAAATACATGACCTATCACTGTCCAATAGACACGATATTAGACAGAGAAAAGACCGATAGCCACAACACACAAATACATGACGATCACTGTCAATATACAAGATTGTAGACAGAGAAAAGACCGATAGCCCAAACACACAACTACATGACAGATCACTGTCCAATAGACAAGATCGTAGACATAGAAAAGGCCGATAGTCCCAACACACATATACATGACCTATCACTGTCCAATAGACAAGATCTTAGACAGAGAATAGATCGATTATACCAATACACAAATACATGACCGACCACTGTCAAGGCTTGCTACAAACAATATACAAGGTCATAGACTGAGACAATCCATTCTAAAGTGGCGGGGTTAAGCTAGTCTTGTGGGCTCAGACCTCCCTTTTTAGTCAAATGATAAACGTGTTTTCTACATGGGAGTAAAATGTTATACCTAAGATATCAATGACCTTACATTGAAGTACAACGCAAGGAGTAAACTGTTAGCCCTAAATAAAACCGACCTTACATTGAAGTACAAAGCCAGTAGTAAAATGTTAGCACTAAAGTGTTAAAGTGAGAGGTCATATATTTGTGTGTTAAAGTGAGAGGTCATGTATTTGTGTATTAAAGTGAGAGGTCATGTATGTATGTGCTAAAGTGAGAGGTCATGTATTTATGTGATAAAGTAAGAGGTCATGTATTTGTGTATTAAAGTAAGCGGTCATGTATTTGTGTGTTCAAGTGAACGGTCATGTGTTTATGTGTTAAAGTGAGAGGTCATGTATTTGTGTATTAAAGTGAACGGTCATGTATTTATGTGTTAAAGTGAACGGTCATGTATTTATGTGTTAAAGTGAACGGTCGTGTATTTATGTTTTAAAGTGAGAGGTCATGTATTTATGTGTTAAAGTGAGAGATCATGTATTTGTGTGTTAAAGTGAGAGGTCATCTATGTATGTGTTAAAGTGAGAGGTCATGTATTTGTGTACTAAAGTGAGTGATCATGTATGTGTGTGCTAAAGTGATCGGTCATGTATTTATGTGCTAATGTGAGAGCTCATGTATTTGTGTTCTAATGTGAGTAGTCCTGTATGTGTGTGCTAAAGTGAACGGTAATGTATTTGTGTGCTAAGGTGAACGGTCATGTATGTGTGTGCTAAGGTGAACGGTCATGTATTTGTGTGCTAAAGTGAACGGTCATGTATTTGTGTGCTAAAGTGAACGGCCATGTATTTATGTGCTAAAGTGAGAGGTCATGTATTTATCTGCTAACGTGAGAGCTCTTGTATTTGTGTTCTAATGTGAATAGTCCTGTATGTGTGTGCTAAAGTGAACGGTAATGTATTTGTGTGCTAAAGTGAACGGTCATGTATTTGTGTGCTAAGGTGAACGGTCATGTATTTGTGTGTTAAAGTGAACGATCATGTATTTATGTGTCATGTATTTATGTGTCATGTATTTATGTGTCATGTTTTTGTGTGTCATGTATTTATGTGTTAGCGTGAACGATCATGTATTTATGTGTCATGTATTTATGTGTCATGTATTTATGTGTCATGTATTTATGTGTCATGTATGTTTGTGCTAAAGTTATCGATTTTGACTCTTTCTACGGTTGTCTTATTGTAAATGTTCCAATAGTGTGGTATTTTTGTTTTGTTTTTTGTTTTGTGTTTTGCTTCATTATCATTCTTTTGTCAATTTTAACAGATTGATCTTTACTGTTTTAGAATGTCGTTGATAATTGTAAAAAGTTTCACATTGTAGCATCATCTATGTTTTATGTATGTGTTTATTTCAAATGATGTTTTGTGCTTGTCTTTATTTCAAATGATGTTTAATGATTGTTTTTATTTCAAATGATGTTTAGTCATTTTCATTATTTCAAATGATATTTTGCGATTGTCTTTCTTTCAAATGATGAGTTGTCATTGTCTTGATTTCAAATGGTGTTTAGTGATTGTCTTTATTTCAAATACTGTTATGTGACTGTCTTTATTTCAAATGATGTTTTGTGATTGTTTTGATTTTAAATGGTGTTTTGAGATTGGCTTTATTTCAAATGGTGTTTTGTGATTGTATTGATTTCAAATGAGGATTGGTGATTGTCTTGATTTCAAATGATGTTTTGTGATTGTCTTGATTTTAAATGGTGCTTTGTGATTGGCTTTATTTATAATGGTGTTTTGTGATTGTATTGATTTCAAATGAGGATTGGTGATTGTCTTGATTTCAAATTGTGCTTTGTGATTGTCATTATGTCAAATGTTGCTTTGTGATTGTCTTTATTTCAAAAGAAGTTTTGTTATTGTCGCTATTTCAAATGGTGTTTTGTGATTGTATTTATTTCAAGTGGTGGTTTGTTGTGATTGTGTTTATTTCAAGTGGTGCTTTGTGATTGTCTTAATTTAAAATAAAGTCTTGCGATTTTTATTATTACAAATGATGTTTTATGATTGTCTTTATTTCAAATGGTTTTTTGTGATTGTCATTATTTCAAATTATGTTTTGTGATTGTTTTGATTTCAAATGGTGTTTTGTGATTGTCTGTATTTCAAATTATGCTAAGTCACTGTCTTAATTTCAAATGATGTTTTGTGATTGTCTTGATTTTAAATGGTGTTTTGTAATTGTCTTGATTTAAAATGATGTCTTGTGATTGTCTTTATTTCAAATGATGTTTTGTGATTGTCATTATTTCAAATGATGCTTTGTGAGTATCTTGATTTCAACTGGTGCTTTGTGATTTTCTTTATTTCAAATACTGTTATGTGACTGTCTATATTTTAAAAGATGTTTTGTGATTGTCTTGATTTTAAATGGTGTTTTGTGATTGTCTTGATTTCAATTCTTGTTTTGTGATTGTTTTATTACAAATGATGCTTTGTGATTGTCTTGATTTTCAATTGTGTTTTGTAATTGTCTTGATTTCAAATGATGCTTTGTGATTGTCTTGATTTCAAATGGTGTTTTGTGATTGTCTGTATTTTAAATTATGCTATGTCACTGTCTTAATTTCAAATGAAGTTTTGTGATTGTCTTGATTTTAAATGGTGTTGTCTGATTGTCTTGATTTCAAATGATGTCTTGTGATTGTCTCTATTTCAAATGATGTGTTGTGATTGTCATTATTTCAAATGATGCTTTGTGAGTATCTTGATTTCAACTGGTGTTTTGTAATTTTCTTTATTTCAAATACTGTTATGTGACTGTCTATATTTTAAATGATGTTTTGTGATTATCTTGACTTTAAATGATGTTTTGTGATTGTCTTTATTTCAAATATTGTTTTGTGATTGTTTTATTACAAATGATGCTTTGTGATTGTCTTGATTTTCAATTGTGTTTTGTGATTGTCCTGATTTCAAATGATGTCTTGTGATTGTCTTGATTTCAAACGGTTTTTTTTTTTTATTTTCTTTATTTCAAATAATGTTATGT
>MJUT01000691.1:269263-280318 GCA_002080005.1 Gigantidas platifrons
CAAATGATGCTTTGTGATTGTCTTGATTTTCAATTGTGTTTTGTGATTGTCTTGATTTCAGATGATGTTTTGTGATTATCTTGATTTCAAACGGTGCTTTGTGATTTTCTTTATTTCAAATAATGTTATGTGATTGTCTTTATTTCAAATGATGCTTTGTGATTGTATTGATTTTAAATGGTCTTTTGTGATTGTCTTGATTTCAAATGATGTCTTGTAATTGTCTTGATTTCAAACGGTGTTTTGTGATTGTCTTTATTTCAAATACTGTGATGTGATTGTCTTTATTTCAAATGATGTTCTGGGCTTTTCTTTATTTCAATTGGTGTTTTGTGATTGCATTTATTAAAGAATATATTTATCAGGTTTATAAATAGAACAATACTATTGTATAATTATCATCTCTTTATTCACCTTTGATATTTTCTAATACAATTGCTTAACTAGAAATATATCACACGTTATATGCTGATAATTAATCAGTAGAAATCAACTCATAGATGTGAAATCAAACAAAGACGGGATTATTCTTTACAAACAGGAATAAACTGTGAGAATTAATACACAATATTTGTTTATTTTACACGACAGATGAATCTTTTTTTCTGTATTTTACGACGCTTTTTTATCCGCTAGATTATCCGAGTCACTTCCGATAAAAGGAATTGAATACAGTAGATTGGATACCATACGTCATAGATGTGTCTAATATTTAGATTATTGAAAAAAGATATATATCGTAAATACCCTACCCAAATATACTTTTAAATTAAAAAAAACATGCGGTACCCTCTTCTGCCATAGGGATTCAAGCATACACATTAATTGCAAAGGGTTATTATTAATAATTTCAACAATATTTCTATTATATTGTGGAAATCCTGTCTATTGATTGGGAGGTGACAGACGTACCCACACAAAGTCACTGACCAAAGGGAAGTAACTGACAACCTTAGATAACATGGTATCGAGTACACCTCACCACAGCAGGAATCAAACTGATAAGCACTGATTGCATAAGAAACTGGTAATCTGCAACATGATCACAGCACGAAGACACTGACGAAAGGGAAGTAACTGAAAACCTTAGATAACATAGTATCGAGTACACATCACCACAGCAGGAATCAAACTCTCTAAGTCATGATAGAGACTGATTACATAAGTAGCTGGTAGTCTACAACATGATCACAGCCTTTATATATTATAATAAATATGACTGATGGGGTGATTTTTAGTTTTGATATCCATTGAATAGAACACATGTCAAAATTAGAATCCTTGAAAGAAAAGAAGGGCAGAGAACATCTTGTTTGTAAAGGTAAACACCCATAAGATCTAGGCCGTCGAGACAATGAATATTGAATTTAAGAATGTATTATCTATTGACGTGATGATCTTGGTCTGTACATGTTTATATCTAACACAGAAACATGATGTCCATGTAGGACTGTTGAATCATACACTGAAGAGAAGCTAGGTTTTGGGTCTCTACCCAGGGGCATAACAAAAATTAAATAAGTGGTAAAATATACAAGTTAGTTGTGACAAAATACTGAACCAGAATAAAATGTCGTTATGTGTGTATGTGTCACATAACATTCGATAACAAGACCCAATGAAAATGATGGAACACAACCTCAGAAACCACATTCTTAAATTTTCGAAAAAGAATTCCACAAAATATGCTGTTTGGTTAAATACCAGAGGTAAACTCGTTCAAAAAATCGTTGAACGGATCATAACAATATTAAAATAAATAAATATACTGAAGGGAAAAAGAAACGCAAGGTAACATAATATGCTCCCATTTTTTAACTGCGTGGCGTAAAATTACGACAATTGGGAAGACGAGTGGCTTGGTCAGTGTGCACTGAAATCGGTGTCTAAATTTACTCAACCGAGAAAGGTAACATGTGACATAGAGAAAGTGATGAAAAGCAAATAACACGTGCAGAATAATGATAACAAGTTCGTCAACACATCGTGTCATACCACTTTATACTCTTGAGGTATACGCATCGCTTTCCACTATTTGAGTTAATTTGAATCTCTTGTAATCATGCCACGGCTGACGGAAGTTCAGAGGGGTCTGGCTATTGCACTGCTAATGCAAGTTCAAATGAAACAACAAGTTGCTTTGCAATTTGGTGTGAATGTTTCCACCATAGAGCGTCTTGTTCGTCATCTGAGAGATACTGGAAGGGTTGCCGACCGTCCACGACGGGTACATTCGCGCGTAATGACCCAACGTCAAGACATGGATATTCGTCTTGCCCACCTGCGTAATCGCCACGTTACTGCTACTGAAACCGCTTTAACTACGGTAGGCAATCATCGCCACATTCACCCAAAAACTGTGAGAAACCGATTGCGCGAGTTTGGTCTGCGAGCTCGTCAACCTTATATTGGTTTTCCTCTCACTCGTGCACGTCGCGCGCGTCGTATGGCCTGGTTGGCGGCACATGGTCCCAGACAATTTCCAATGAGGCAATGCAGACGGGTCTTTTTCACAGACGAGTCGCGGTTCACTCTTTTTCGTCCGGACGGTCGACGTCGTGGGGAACGTTTCGCCGACGCTTCTGTTCCTGAGAGAGTTAGGTCTGGGGGTGGCTCGCTTATGGTCTGGGGAGGGATATCTCACGGGTTAAAGTCGACGTTGATTGTGATAGCCGATAATTTAACAGGTGTAAGATATGAGGATGAAATCCTCCGGCCGGTTGCAGTTCCATTTGTGCAACATCACCTAATTTTCCAGCAGGATAACGCCCGGCCCCATGAAGCCAGAGTTTGTCAAGATTTTCTCGCCAATCATAGCATTAACCCACTCGATTGGCTTCCCTACAGTCCAGATTTGTCCCCAATCGAACATCTGTGGGACGAAATGGACATGAGAGTAAGGGGGCGTCGGAATGCTCCCGCTACTCTCGACCAATTAAGGGATGCCTTGTTGGAAGAGTGGGATAATATCCTCATGAGAATGATAAATGCTCTGATGAACTCCATGCACATGAGAATCAGGGCTGTAACAGATGCACGAGGGGGGCATACGATATATTGACGAGTTAATCGATTTCACTTTAACATTTTGGGGGTACTGTTAAATTGGTTTCAATTACTCATGAATTATTGATCAAAATCTAATTATATTTTAAAAACTTGTTGATTAAATTTGTGTTTTTATCCTTATATGTTAATATTGAAAAAAAAAACATTCGAATAGATAATATTATATCACCTAAAATGTTGACCCTGCGTTTCTTTTTCCCTTCAGTATATTTAAGTCTTTATCAAGAAACAAAACGGATCATTTATTATTGATTTTCAAAGAAAGACGATGTATTAATGATTTGTAACATGAAGCTGAAGCCATGCCATATCACTTCTAGGTCGTTCGTTATTGCACGACATTCTGAAAGTACTAAGGGAACGACCATTTAACTTGAAGAGGGGGTGGTTATGGTTTTATCCTAAAAAAATATTATGATTCCCAATGTTGCTGTAAATAATATTCTGATTTTGGTGGAGGAAACAAAAAATAATTTGATTCAGAGTTTTTGTCATATAACCTAATGCTAAATTCTGGAAAAACAATTCTCGCTTCGTGCGACAAAAAAAATAAATATTCTAACTCTCGTGTTGTCCGAAAAAAAAATTCTGAACGAAAAAATAATCCATAAACCCCCCTGCAAGTTAAATGGTCAGTCCCTAAAGCTACCGCCGAGCTTTAAAGTGCTTTATCAAACAAGATTTAGCAATATTAGGGTGCTTTACCAAACACGATTTCACAATATAATATAACTACAGAGTGATTTACCAAACACGATTTCACAATATAATAACAACAGAGTGATTTACCAAACAAGATTTAACAATATAATAACTATTGGGTGCTTTACCAAACACGATTTAACATTCAGTGCAGCCAGATCGACAAACGTTAAAATTAATCTTATTTAGTTCTATTATCTACATCTTGATATTGTATTACTTTCCTGTGCGGAATGATCTGTCAGCATGTGACCATCTCCGTTTTGAGTGGTTGTATATACATACATATAACATAAATGATCTGTTTGATATACCTACCTTTCTGAGTTTTATGCTACATATACCGAAGGATATGATTACTTTGTCTACTTCTGTGTGTTGCCGTCTGAGTTTTATGCTACAGATACGGAAGGATATGTTTACTTTGTCTACATCTGTGTGTGGTCTACTGTATGCTACAGATACGGAAGAATATGTTTACTTTGTCTACATCTGTGTCTGGTCTACTGTATGCTACAGATACGGAAGGATATGTTTACTTTGTCTACATCTGTGTGTGGTCTACTGTATGCTACAGATACGGAAGGATATGTTTACTTTGTCTACATCTGTGTGTGGTCTACTGTATGCTACAGATACGGAAGGATATGTTTACTTAGTCTACTTTAGTGTAAGATGATATACAGAGCAGTATATAATAAAGTATATCATACACTTACCATACATGTGATTGTAAAATTAAAGCAATTTAAATAAGAGAACCATAAAGAACAAAATACATTTTGTACTTACCGTTTCCTGAAACAGAAAAAAGTAAATAATTAGATATGTATTAAAACTGACATAGATTAAATAAACCTACAATAAAACAATGTTAATGTTTGAATTTGAATTTGAATTTTATTGTTTAACGTCTTTTTCAGTAATATTTAAGCTATATTATGGCGACCAGTTTTAGTGGTGGAGGAAGCCGGGAGTACCCGGAGAGAGCCACCGACCCTGGGCAAGCACCTGATAAACTTTATCACCTGCGGCAGCGAGTCGAGTGATTGAAATATTGGTGGTATATACAACAGTTTGAATTACAGTAAAATTGTCTGTATTTAAAAATGGCAGGTTTTATTGCTCTTGAACAATGAAATTATTTGTTTTTCCCAATCTTTTGATTTTCATATAATAGTCATTTAACTTGAAATATTCAACAGCACCAAAATTACAAACTATCAAACTATCAATAAGAGCCATCATAAATACAATTAATATATATATTAATGACCGTACGTATCGTACATGATGAAGTGTGCACCAATATTCAGTAACAGCAAGATACAAATATTAATTATTACATATAGTACTCCTACATATATTTTTTTAGTATTAAACATGTTATTTATTATTCACCCATTGATGCAGTGTTTGATATTCATGAATATCAATATTTCACCAGTTAAACTTGTAGTGTTTGATATTCATGTTTATCGGTAATTTGTGACGATTTCCTTTGATCTTTACTACTCGATAAATTTAGTAGCAACGATCAGTTGACCAACGAGTCGTGATACTAGAATTGATCAGCTGTTGGTCATTTGTCATGTGCGGTCTAACGTGACGTCACTAAACCTATCATTAAGAAAAAAGTCAAAACACAACAACAAAATTGTGTTAAAATTGTGAAATTACCGACAAAAATATTAGAATTAAAAAAAAGGTCAGCACACAACAACAAAAAATCACAAAGCTGTGATAAAATTGTGAAATTACCGATAAAAATATACTAATAATTAATATATATCAGTGTTTCACCAGTTATACTTGTAGTATTTGATATTCATGTATATCAGTGTTTCACCAGTTATACTTTTAGTGTTTAATATTCATGTGTATCAGTGTTTCACCAGTTATACCTGTAGTGTTTGATATTCATGCATATCAATATTTCACCAGTTATACTTGTTGTGTTTGATATTCATGCATATCAATATTACAACAGTTATGCTTGTAGTGTTTGATATTTATGCATATCAATATTTCACCAGTTATGCTTGTAGTGTTTGATATTCATGTATATCAATATTACAATAGTTAAAATTGTACTGTTTGATACTCATGTATATCAGTGTTTCATCAGTTATACTTGTACTGTTTGATATTCATGCATATACATATTTCACCAGTTATACTTGTAGTGTATGATATTCATGTATATCAGTATTTCACCAGTTATACTTGTAGTGTTTGATTTTCATGTATATCAACATTTCATATCAGTTATACTTGCAGTGTGTGATATTCAAGTATTTCAGTGTTTCATCAGTTATGCTGGCAGTGTTTGATATTCATATATATCAATATTTCACCAGTTATACTTGTAGTGTGTGATATTCATGTATATAATTTTTTCACCAGTTATACTTGTAATGTTTTTGATATTCATGTATATCATTGTTTCACCAGTTATACTTGTAGTGTTTGATATTCATATATATCAATATTTCACAAGTCATACTTGTAGTGTTTGCTATTCATGTATGTCAATGTTTCACCAGTTATACTTAGCTTGTAGTGTTAGATATTCATGTATATTCAGTTATACTTGTACTGTGTTATGTTCATGTAAATCAGTATTTCACTAGTTATGCTTGTAGTGTGTGATATTCATTTATATCAATATTAAACCAGATATACTTGTAGTGTGTGATATTCATTTATATCAATATTAAACCAGCTATACTTGTAGTGTGTGATATTCATTTATATCAATATTAAACCAGCTATACTTGTAGTGTGTGATATTCATTTATATCAATATTAAACCAGCTATACCTGTAGTGTTTGATATTCATGTATATGAGTGTTTCACCAGTTATACTTACAGTGTTTGATATTCATGTATATCAGTGTTTCACCAGTTATACTTGAAGTGCTTGATATTCATGTAGGTTAATATTTCATCACTTATTCTTGTAGTGCTTGATATTCATGTATATCAGTGTTTCACCAGTTATGCTTGTAGTGTTTGATATTCCTATATATCAGTATTTCACAACTAATACTTGCAGTAGTTTATATTCATGTATACCAGTATTTCACCAGTTATGTTTGTAGTGTTTGATATTCCTATATATCAATATTTCACCAGTAATACTTTTAGTGTTTCATATTCATGTCTATTAGTGTTTCACCTGTTATACGAGGAGTGTTTGATGTTCATGTATATCAATATTTCACCAGTTATACTTTTAGTGTTTGATATTCATGTATACCAGTGTTTCACCAGTTATACTTGTAGTGTTTGATATTCATGTATATGAGTGTTTCACCAGTTATACTTACCGTGTTTGATATTCATGTATATCAGTGTTTCACCAGTTATACTTGAAGTGCTTGATATTCATGTAGGTTAATATTTCACCACTTATTCTTGTAGTGCTTCATATTCATGTATACCAGTGTTTCACCAGTTATGCTTGTAGTGTTTGATATTCCTATATATCAGTATTTCACAACTAATACTTGTAGTGTTTTATATCCATGTATACCAGTATTTCACCAGTTATGTTTGTAGTGTTTGATATTCCTATATATCAATATTTCACCAGTAATACTTTTAGTGTTTCATATTCATGTATATTAGTGTTTCACCAGTTATACGAGGAGTGTTTGATGTTCATGTATATCAATATTTCACCAGTTATACTTTTAGTGTTTGATATTCATGTATACCAGTGTTTCACCAGTAATACTTGTAGTGTTTTATATTCATGTATATCAATATTTCACCAGTTATACTTGTAATGTTCGATATTCATGTATATAAGTATTTCACCAGTTATACTTGTAGTGTTTGATATTCATGTATATCAGTATTTCACCAGTAATACTTGTAGTGTTTGATATTCATGGATATTAATATTTCACAAGTTATACTTGTAGTGTTTGATATTCATGTATATCAATGTTTCACCAGTTATGCGTGTAGTGTTTGATATTCCTATATATCAGTATTTCACCAGTAATACTTGTAGTGTTTTATATTCATGTATATCAATATTTCACCAGTTATACTTGTAATGTTCGATATTCATGTATATAAGTATTTCACCAGTTATACTTGTAGTGTTTGATATTCATATATATCAGTATTTCACCAGTAATACTTGTAGTGTTTGATATTCATGTATATCAGTATCTCAGAAGTTATACTTGTAGTGCGTGATATTCATGTATATCAATAATAAACCAGTTATTCTTGTAGTGTTTGATGTTCATGTATATCAGTGTTTCACCACATATACTTGTAGTGTTTGATATTCATGTATATCAGTGTTTCACCAGTTAAACTTGGAGTGTTTGCTATTCAAGTATATCAATATTTCACCAGTTATGCTTGTAGTGTTTGATATTCATGTATACCGGTATTTCACCACTTATACTTGTAGTGTTTGATATTCATGTATATCAGTGTTTCACCAGTTAAACTTGGAGTGTTTGCTATTCATGTATATCAATATTTCACCAGTTATGCTTGTAGTGTTTGATATTCATGTATACCGGTATTTCACCAATCATACTTGTAGTGTTTGATATTCATGTATATTAGTGTTTCACCAGTTATACTTGTAGTGTTTAATATAGTGTTTAATATATTACTCACTTTTATGTGTCAAACCACTAATTCAACTTATGCTTTCAGTGTTTGGTATTCATGTACTTTTTATGTACATTTGTATATCATTGTTTCACAAGTTATACTTGTAGTGTTTGATATTCATGTATGCCGGTATTTCACCAGTAATTCTTGTGGTTTTTGATATTCATGTATATCAGTATTTCCCCACTTATACTTGCAGTGTTTTGGTATTCATGTACTTTTTATGTATATCATTGTTTCACAAGTTATACTTGTAGTGTTTGATATTCATGTATATCAGTGTTTCACCAGTTATACTTGTAGTGTTTAATATAGTGTCGTATGTATGCTTATAATATATTACTCACTTTTATGTGTCAAACCACTAATTCAACCAATCAGAGCTTAGAACATATACAAAAGTAGTCTTTTTAAAAGAAAATAGTTCCTTTCGCTGTGTAGTATTGTGATAAACACTGAATGGAATGGAATAATTAAATTTGATAATTGAAGTAAAATATATATGTATTATTTTGAGCCGAAATTTGATGGTTTTAGTTGTATTTTAATACGTCTATGGAGGATTTGGTGAATATAGTTATATTTTAATACCACTATGGAGGTTTGATGGATTTAGTTGTGTTTTAATACCGCTATGGATGATTTGATGGATTCAGTTGTATTTTAATACCTCTATGGAGGATTTGAGGAATCTAGTTGTATTTTAATACCTCTATGAAGGATTTGAAGGATTTAGTTGTATTCTAATACCTCTATGGAGGATTTGGTGAATATAGTTATATTTTAATACCACTATGGAGGTTTGATGGATTTAGTTGAATGTTAATACATCTATGGAGGATTTGATGGATTTAGTTGTATTTTAATACCACCGTGGAAGACTTGATGGAGTTAGTTGTATTTTAATACCTCTACGCAGGATTTGATGGAGTTAGTTGTATTTTAATACCTCTACGCAGGATTTGATGGATTTAGTTGAATGTTAATACATCTATGGAGGATTTGATGGATTTAGTTGTATTTTAATACCGCTATAGAGGACTTTATGCATAACCTATAAATTCTGAATGTCTGGGGGAATGACGGAGCTGTTCTTAGGGTAGTTGTTTTGCATAGCCTTGCATGTCACTCCAAGATCTTAAACATGGCGTCACATTTTGACACAACGTGAAGGAACCATGTACGCTTCAGAAAATATATGGTTTTGGAAAGGTTAAACTTAAGATAAAATATACATAGCCAGGTAGGCTCGAAAAAACACAAATTTAGTGGAAAATGTTAAAGAAATTAATTAGTGGTTTTACTCCGTTATTTGCCATGTATTTATGGTCCGCTAATACAATATCAATTAATGTAATTAACTTAATATACTTACTCTGGCTTCTGTCTGTAAAAATACAAATAAAGACCAACATTAACATCATTAATTTAAAGGAGACAAGACACAATCAGATAATAATACATGTTATTTATTCAGCCATCAGCCAGAAGGTGTGACAGTTTTAATTATTAATTCAGCCATCAACCAGAAGGTGTGACAGTTTTAATTATTAATTCAGCCATCAACCAGAAGGTGTGATAGTTTTAATTATTAATATAGTCATCAACCAGAAGGTGTGACAACTTTAATTATTAATTCAGCCATCAACCAGAAGGTGTGATAGTTTTAATTATTAATTCAGCCATCAACCAGAAGGTGTGACAGTTTTAATTATTAATTCAGACACCAACCAGAAGGTGTGACAGTTTTAATTATTAATTCAGTCATCAACCAGAAGGTGTGACAGTTTTAATTATTAATTCAGCCATCAACCAGAAGGTGTGACAGTTTTAATTATTAATTCAGCTATCAACCAGAAGGTGTGACAGTTTTAATTATTAATTCAGTCATCAACCAGAAGGTCTGACAGTTTTAATTATTAATTCAGTCATCAACCAGAAGGTGTGACAGTTTTAATTATTAATTCAGTCATCAAACAGAAGGTGTGACAGTTTTACTTATTAATTCAGCCATCAACCAGAAGGTGTGACAGTTTTAATTATTAATTCAGCCATCAACCAGAAGGTGTGACAGTTTTAATTATTAATTCAGCCATCAACCAGAAGGTGTGACAATTTTAATTATTAATTCAGCCGTCAACAAGAAGGTGTGACAGTTTTAATTATTAATTCAGCCATCAACCAGAAGATGTGACAGTTTTAATTATTAATTCAGCCATCAACCAGAAGATGTGACAGTTTTAATTATTAATTCAGCCATCAACCAGAAGGTGTTACAGTTTTAATTATTAATTCATCCATCAACCAGAAGGTGTGACAGTTTTAATTATTAATTCAGCCATCAACCAGAAGGTGTGACAGTTTTACTAAGTAACATTACATTGGTAAATATTTAAACCCGAGCGATAGCAAATAAAATAATTTTACTAAAGATAAAATGTCACAAATTTTATGTCTTCTATCACTCATTTCGATTCTACTATCAATAATATAACTGATTTTTAAATCAGAAGACAGTCCGAGGGTTCGTCTTACTCGATCTTTAGTTTCATATTTATGTTTTGTAGATCGTTGTTTGTCCTTTTGTACTTTTTATTTTGGCCATTGTGTTGTCTGTTGTTCTTCGATATACA
>MJUT01000691.1:301456-326248 GCA_002080005.1 Gigantidas platifrons
CAGACCAATTTAGTATTCCATTACTTCGGACTATATGCATAGCTTATTGTCTTTAATATCGAGGACTACACTGAAGCTGATACAGTCTTTCAGACAGAAGTATAAAGTAGGGAATTTATGTAGACATCCTTCCTGTCATGATACATAGTAGGGGATTTGTGTAGACATCCTTCTTGTCATGATACATAGTAGGGGATTTGTGTAGACATCCTTCTTGTCATGATACAAAGTAGGGATTTGTGTAGACATCCTTCTTGTCATGATACATAGTAGGGGATTTGTGTAGACATCCATCTTATCATGATGCATAGTAGGGGATTTGTGTAGTCATCCTTCTTGTCATGATACAAAGTAGGGGATTTGTGCAGTTTTTTTTCTTGTCATGATACATAGTAGAGGAGTTGTGTAGATATCCTTCTTGTCATGATACATAGTAGGAGATTTGCTTAGACATCCTTCTTGTCATGACACATAGTAGGGGATTTGTTTAGACATCCTTCTTGTCATGATACAAAGTAGGGGATTTGTGCAGTCTCCTTTCTTGTCATGACACATAGTAGAGGATTTGTTTAGACATCTTTCTTGTCATGATGCAAAGTAGGGGATTTGTGCAGTCTCCTTTCTTGTCATGATACATAGTAGAGGAGTTGTGTAGATATCCTTCTTGTCATGATACATAGTAGGGGATTTGGTTAGACATCCTTCTTGTCATGATACATAGTAGGAGATTTGTTTAGACATCCTTCTTGTCATGATACATAGTAGGAGATTTGTTTAGACATCCTTCTTGTCATGACACATATCCTAATAAGACTAACAGACAGTTGCAATCTTAATAAAAAAATAAATCAAATGACCACGATATGATTTCAAATCAACAAAGATGAATTTACCAAGATATATTGACTACAACGTACTATTGATTGACAATAAACAGATATCATCTTTAAAGATTAATTAGGGACAGAGGAGCCATGGGCTAAGAACTGTCAAAAGTGCGTGGGCAAACTGTTTTGCCCCCCACTCCCGTTTTGGGGGCAAAAAAATAGAAACAGCTGAAAAGTAAGCAGAAAATGTATAGTAAATCACGCGATATCATGCTACAAATGCATGCTTAGAAACCGAAAGTCATTTTTTTTATGAGAGCTGACCCCTCATACTTTCCGATCGACCCATGGAGCTTGCCCTCCCTCACCACCACACACACACTTTTCGGTCAAATTCAAAAGCTTGTCCCACTTTCATATCCACCCATAAAGCTTCCCGCACCTCCCCACACTTCCAGGACCACTCCTACGTTTCTGTTAAATAATAAGGTTTTTGAGAATTGAAAATACTCCATAGCGTAAAACCACAGGTACCCCTCAATGCCCCTCCTACATCATTGCTATAAAAAAATGTTTGTTTTATACAATATATATATACCAATGTACAGTGTCTCTTTATATAATACACAAGCTTACTATCCACGTCCAAGTCCTGTCAGCCGCAAGTGATAAAGATTACCAGTTGCTTGCCCATGGTCGGTTGTTCTCTTCGGGTACTCCGGCTTCTTCCACCAATAAATCTGGTCGCCATGATATAGCTGAAATATTGCTGAAAGTGCCGTTAAAACACCAAAATCAAATCAATCAATAAAATCCTGATACATTTGACTATGAACATGGATTAAATGAATGAAATAATTGAAATACCACCTGAATGTACCCAAAAATTCGAATATTAAAAAAATCCATCCCTAAAGGTCCTGGCTATACTTAAGCTCCATAGACTTGTTCTTTTTTCAAGCTTAATTTGGATAACACAATATGTATGATTTGTGTCAAATTACTGACATACTTTAGATTAATGTATCACCACTATAGTATAAATTTGTTATAATTGAAAATGCCCAGGATGCAGGATTTCCTATCATTTAACCCAGGTTCCACTCTGATTAAAATCTCATCTCTAACTTACCCCCATTTACTGATATGTTGATGTGATCGTTTATAAAGTATATGTCCTAACGTGGTCTGTCATATGAGAAAATAAAAACTGCGAAAAAAAACACGGTTAGTGGTTAGGGATTAGTGTTATGGTATTTAACGCCACTTTCAACAATATTTCAGTTATACCGTGACGGTCGGTTTTATTACTGGAGGAAATCGGAGTACCCGGAAAAAACCACCGACCTGTTGCAAGTTACTGACAAACTTTATCATATACTGATGCATCGAGTACAGCTCGTCTGTTCAGGATTCGAACTCACAACCTTGGTGATGATAAGAACTGATTTCATATCTAGTTTTAAATTCAACTACCATAAGATCATGACCACGACAACCTATCATGTATGTATTTTATAAAAAATATTCTGTTGTTAAAAATAAACAGATTTGTGTAAAGCTTGACAGCTACAGATTAGGTTGATGGTGTTTAACGTCACTTTCAACAATATCCCAGCTATATAGTGGCGGTCCGTTTTCTTGGTGGAGGAAATCGGAATATCTGGAAAAAAAACCGCTGACCTGCCACATTTTAATGCACATAGAAAGAAACAAGAGCAGTATTTCATATTAAGTAACTTTTGCCCTTTGTCATGTCATTTTTGTACCGGCAGAAATATATTCCAATTTTTGTTAGAAAAAGTACAAGAAAGAGCACTCCGTTTTGTATGCAAAGATCACACATGTTCTTATTAAATTTTATTAGAAAAGGCTAAGATACCTTAGTTTTTAGTTCATAGCAATTGTATTTGCTCATAGAGACAACAAGGATCAGACACAAGTTTCACCAGCGTATGAAGTCTTCTCCGTTGAATTACACAACAATTATACCACATATACATATTGAACAGAGCATGCACATTAATGTAAGTATACCAGTAACAATTACACATGTAAAAACACCAGAAAATTAAAAAGAAAAAAGTTGTGTTTTGTGGACACGATGATCATGTTTGATATATTTATAAGTTTATACAATGTTGAATCATTTAGATCTTCTACTAAGCTTGCAAACTTCTTTAAAAATTAAACAGTTGTCTTCTGAAGTTATATTTTGGTTACCTCTAATTTTTGATAATAAGTAAATACGGGTAATAACAAAATTACCGAACACCGTACAATCTTATGTCAAAACTCATAAATCAGTAAACAGACAAAATCAGTCAACAACCTGAAAACTGGGAAAAACCGTTTTACACAAATTAACAAATGCATCCTAATTTCTACATTGAAAGAAGAAATGATGTGCATCTGCTAGAGGAACATCACCAGCACAATGTGGACTAGATCATATTTTGATTTATATAAGTCGTTGTTCATAAAAGAGGCTGAACATCAAAGTCGAATTAATATCACATTAACTTCAGTGCACAGTGGCGTACGAAGTTGTTAAAGGGGCACTGGTGTCCTCCAGGGACAATTTATTTAAAACTACTTTTAATATAATTTAATCATGTTAATAATGTAATGCATGTCTACATACAATCAAACCAAAAGCATTTTGCTTTGTCTGGCATTATTAAACTTGTCTATAACTGCATCCAATGGAAGCTAAATGTCTCTGTGAATATGTAGCAATGCCAAGGTCGATATTCTTTCCTGTCACATTGTGGTGCCTAAATGTGCCTACACGTCTCAAAACGCTGAACGATCTTTCGGCTGTTACTGTAGAGGGTGGCATTGTAAGCAATAATAATTCGGATACAAGTTTTTGTTTACAAGTTCCAATGTCTCACAAAGATGAAATGGTTTAACCTGGTCTGTGGGTTGTAATTCCCAACTTGATTTTCATCTTTTTACTTCAATGGTAGATTCTTCCAGAGTTTGCAGATCTGCCCTATAAGCATCGTGCATATGCTATTCATTCTCCTGTTTTAGTTTGTTTAAAATGATCGGTATCAATAACTATGTCAGACATCTATCTTCGTTTTCACCAAACGGTCCCTTAACTCGTTTTACAGGTGATGTATAGTTAGGAGCCAGTAATCCTTTGTGTCCGCTACCTGTGGATTGCGAGATTTCGTTGTCTACTGGTTGTCCGCGGCTTAGAGGTGATCTAGGAACCAGTAATCCTTGGTGTCTGCTACCTGTGGATTGGGGAAATTTCGCTGTCTACTGGTTATCTGCGGCTTAGACGAGACAACATGCCTGTTCCATGCCAGGACCTGTTTCAAGTGAGGTTATCTAAGGTGTGAGATGATTGGGGGTTTTTTTTGGGGAGGGGGGGGGGTATATTGGTGGAATTAATTACCATCACTGTTTAGACTATCTTTACATAAAAGCCAGCAAAGCTTTGAGGAATTCTGAATTAAAATTTAGGATTGCAAATACTTTCAAGATGCGTGAACAATAGACATAAATTTTTAATATTGCAAGGTAGTGGCAGGTTAAATAACTAGAGGCTCAGTGGGCTGAACCTGTGTCGCTCACCTTTCATTCTGCTTTTAAGAAACTTAATACAGAATCTTCCATACATGTAGATTATTCCTACCAAGTTTCGGTTCATATGGCTAGGTAGCTTCGATGGAGAATATTTTTTTAGAAATGGACCAATAAGAAACAAGAATTGCATGTGGTGGCCATGTTTGCTAACTAATCGGGACGTAATGAGCAATCTTCAATCTTCATAGAGGACATTCCATAGATTATTCCTACCAAGTTTCGGTGGTAGCCATGTCTGTTAACCGATCGGGACGATATGAACAATCTTCATAGAGGATATTCCATAACTGCTACCTACCACGTTTCGGTTCATTTGGCCAAGCGGTTTCAGAGGAGAATATTTTTAAAAAATCGGCCAATCAGAAATAAGAATTGCCTGTCGCAGCCATGTTTAGTAATGGATCATAACAAAATGTGCACTCTTTAGAGAAGACCTTCAATTGTTGCTTTCCACCAAGTTTCAGTTGATTTGGCAGAGGGTTTTCAGAGGAAAAGATTAAAATGTAATAAAAGGCGGTTGGCCACTGGTCCCCCGACGCGAAGGTTATATTGTAAGATTAAATTTTGAAACTGCTGTAAACTAGAGGTTCATGTGAGCCTGTATCACTCAACTGACTTAGATAATTCTGAAAGGGGACCGACCACCCAAGGACCATTTTGAAGTAAAAAAAAGGGAAGTAACTGTGGTTAGATTTGTCGAACAATCACCATTATCAAACTTGACCTAAATATTCATGAGATACACCTACATACCAAACTTAGTTTCAATCTGACTTTTTGTTCACAAGTTATAATTTGGAAACCAAAAAATTTTGAAGTATAAAAAGGGATGTAACTCTGATAAGATTTGTCGAAAAATGATTGCTATTGAACTTGACCTAGATATACATGAGATACACTTACATACCAAACCTAGTTTCAATCTGACAATTTGTTCCCAAGTTATCATCTGGAAACCAAATATTTAGCAATTTTGAGGTATAAAAAGGGGCACAACTCTAGTAAAAATTGTCGAAAAATTGTCATTATCGAACTTGACCTAGATATTCATAAGATACACTTACATGCCATATCTAGCTTCAATCTAACTTTTCATTCACAAGTTATCATCTGGAAACCAAACACACGGACGGACGGATGGACGGACGACACCCATTTATATAGTCCCCTTCGACGAAACGTTGGGGGACAAAAAGTAAATGGATGGCAGACGACGGACACCAAGTGATGGCAAAAGCTGATATTGTCTTTGGTAAGGTTTGCTAAAAAGAATATTAAAATGTGAATACCTACTTGTAATGTATAGAATAAACATGTTACAATATATCAGCATTAGTTAATTTCTAAGGGAAATAATGGCAAGAGTTATCTTTCTTTCAACAGCTTAGGCAAGAGTTATATTTCTTTTAACAGAGACGATATTTTCAAAATCAACCAATCAGAAACAAAACATACTTGTGGCGGCCATGTTTGCCAACCGATCGGGACAAAATGAGCAATCATTAGAGAGGACCTTCCATTGATGTTTCCTACCAAGTTTCACTTCATTTGGCTGATGGGTTTCAGAGGAGAAGAATAAAATGTGAAAAGTTAACGGACAACAGACAACAGACGACGGACGTCAAGTAAAGGCAAAAGCTCACGTTGCCTTTGGCAAGGTGAGATAAATAGCCATTAATTCAAAATGTAGTGAGTAAGTGAGTGATTGATTGTTATTTTACTCTTAAGTGAGCAAATGTATAGTTATACCATGGCACGAACATGATACTTTTTGATTAGATGCTGATGATGTAATAGACCAGCAGGTGAAAGATTAAAGCTGATGATGTACTAGATCAGCAGGTCAAAGCTGATGATGTACTAAACCAGCAAGTAAAGTTATGTAGATGCTGATGATATCCTATACCAGCATGTCAAGTTATTTATATGCTGATGATATACTAGACCAGCAGATCAAGTTATTTAGATGCTGATGATATATTAGACCAGCAGGTCAAAGCTGATGATGTACTAGACAAGCAGGTCAAGTTATGTAGATGATGATGATATACTAGACCAGCAGATCAAAGCCGATTATCTATTAGACCAGCAAGTCAAGTTATTTATTTTTTTAGATATTTAGTATCAGCTCACTTAAACAACAATTCATAGATATATATATGTTGCTCCACAAAGTTTAAGACACTTATATTCTTGACTCTGATCCAACCAATCTTTGTCCTTACTCCTGAATGCTGCGTTGTTTTAAAAGTGGAAAAGTATCATATGTCAATTTTATATATAATTGATTAAAACTAAGATAGGCCTCCCTCAGGCATAAGTAACCTTAGGTGATTTAGGTTATTGTTTAGATCCTCCAACACTTACATTATTTGGCTTTCTAATCGTTTGACTACATTCCTGATAAAGGGTTTCCAGAAACATACCTGCACACAATACCTACATGACCTGGGATTGAAACTACGATCTACTAGACGTGAGGCAAGTATGCACCATCTGGGCGTCTACAATAATTATAATAAGTTATTTGTGAGATTAAATTAAAGTATTTAATATACTGAAAGCCATTTGCAACATTATAAAACTTACATTTAACAATAATAATTAAAGTTGTCTTACCAAAACATAAAGATGTATTTCTCTACCTGCTTAAATATTTTGTAATAGCTCAAAAGCAAAAAAAAATGATTCATTTTAAAATACTAAATAACATTTTATATTTTATTATTTGATTTAATCTAAAATAATCACAATAAAAAAAGATTCAGTATTTGTTTCATAGATAGAAATAAAAAATATATACAAAAATAAGAATATTTTTCTTAAAAGTACTGTTACATGTGGTCCTGACTTATTTTTTATAGATAAATATATTTTAATAAAAAATATTATATTTCTCTATATTCATAACATTATTTTGTTCACACAAATTTGTATATGTGTGACATCGTCAAATAATTTGAAGGGGAAAACAATTATTATACAACTCAAAGGTGGTGGAGGATCGTAACATTTACAATATATCCTGTGTTTAAGATTTGGTTGGGATACACTTTAACATTCCTTAAGTCATAGTCCTTCATGTATTTAAAGCAAGGAAGTATGAATGCTAACTTTTGTGAATATGTATGTATATTGAATAAATTTCACAATGAATACAGAATAGTCTAAAAAAAGGGGGGGGCAATGGTTGACACAGTTATATTTTGACCATGTCAATTTGATGTGAAAAATGAAAACAAAAATTCCTAATGATCTAACACTGGTTATTACATTTTATATTCCTTAAAAAATAGGACCCATAGAGCCATTAATCAGAGCCTGAGAAATGAGGACACATAGAGCCATTAATCAGAGCCTGAGAAATGAGGACTCATAGAGCCATCAATCAGAGCCTGAGAAATGAGGACCCATAGAGCCATTAATCAGAGCCTTAGAAATGAGGACTCATAGAGCCATTAACCAGAGCCTGACTGGTTAACAATCACTGAATTAGAGAAATTAATATTATTTAGATACTACATAATAATGAAAAAAAATACATCAAAGCTTAAACATGTTACTAATGTACAAAAATAGTGTACTATATAATAATAAAAAATTCTGCAATTCTGAAGAGAGAAATAACAAACAAGGGAGGTAACTCTATTTATACAGTTGTTAAGGAATTAATTTATGAATGGACATTAAACCATTAATTATATAACAAAATTCAACTCTTTTAGCATAAAGCTCAAATTACAATCTATTCAAGCATAACATGTACATACTTTCACCATTTGAACATCATAGTCATGGAGAAACTGCCTGTGATAAAAATATGATGTAGTTCCTCTTTAGGTTTAGACCAATCTATTCAACATGTACACACTTCGAAGGCTTTGGGGAAACCCCTGTGATAAAAATAGCATTTAGTACCTCCATAGTATTCAACCATGACAGGTACACACTATTATGGCCCTGGAGAAACCCTGATATAAACATAGAATGCAGCACCTCTATATAGGTACTATGAAAGCAAATTGAACAAGACATTTTAACAGTTGTATCTTTTTTACTACCCTGTATTTGTTATCAGATATCAAACAACTGAATGTACGTCAAACTAGACATAATTTGTCATTACAAGAAACCAATATTTTTTATAAATCTTCTAGACGACAATATGGCAAAAATCATACATGTCTTACAATTATTACAACCTTTAATTGTATAAAGAGTACTTATATATTTACAGGTAAATCTATTTCAAGATGTCGTCGTGAAACCATTTGTTTCTTACAGAACAAAGCAGAAACTTCATACAATTACAACTCAAATAGTTTTTTTTGGGAGCATAATACGAAAAATAAAAATATACATCAAGTACACACCTGGTCTTACGGTCAGAATTGTTTTTAGCACAAGTTCTGTACTCATACTCTAAAATCGTCCAATCAGAAGACTTTATTTATTGTACAGGACATTCTGATTGGATGCCTTTCGAGTTTGAGTATAAAACTCTTACTTGAATGTATTATAAGCGTAAGACCACATGCTTCAAGTAAAGATAAATAGTTATCACTAGATACACATACAACCCTGTCATAAAACCTTAAAACAATTCTTATCACCTGACAGTTCTCCATAAAATCAGCAGTTTTAATTACTTATAGTAACAGGTCTAGAAAGCAAAAAATAATATACAGGAAATCTAATGTATAACTGGATGGGTAAGTAAGTATATAATGTCTACATTCAATACACATGAGTCAAAAAACCTACAACTTATATGGATATTTAACAATGCAAATTCTACTACATTTTGTATATGACTATTTCATAAAACAATTTTAGTGTGGGTGTTATATTGAAAGTCTAATATGGATGGTTGGAAGGCACTATCAATAGATTTAGTATGGATGGTTATTAAACAGGTGTTTACCCATCTAATTCTACAACAGATTAAACAAGAAATTTTACTAATTCAGAAAATTAGGTGAGATTTTGTCGTTTTACACAGCCTAGGGTTCCACTTAAGACAGATTTCACCGTACATCTAATGAATTCCTTTAATGTGTATTATAGTATGTACATTGTTGTATAATATGCCTCCATTTCTATTTTACAACTTCTGATAAGCATAGAAGAATATTAAAATTGATTTATCATCTATGGTGAATTTCTGAATGGAACAAAAATTACACACAATGTTGAGGACTATTTTATCTTGGCCCAGATGTGCTAATAATGGGTATATTATTAATGGACGGGTTGAATTCCCCAACAAATCAATAACATAAAGTGCAGAACTATAACACAATGTATATGTGTGCAATGATCTGCACTGTGAAATATGTGGGTACTTGATTACACAAAATAGGTATCTCTAGTTAAACAAAAATTAGGTAGAACTTTTTAATATGCATACTAACAATCATCCTCCCCCCCCCTTTTTTTAATAAAACCGACAAAACAAGGACAGAGAACATATTCTAATATTGTTTCTTATTTAAAACATTTACTGTCATTTTCTACGATATACCAATTTAAAAATAAAGAAAAAAAAAAAGAAAAACAGAAAATTTGACAAAAATCCATATGAACCACTTTTTGAATTAATAAGAAGCAACTTTGAAGTAAAAATTATAAAATGTCCCTACAGTAAGAGGCAATTATGACATATTTTATTTCTCCAACAAACAATGAACATTTTTAAAGTAAATACAACAAAAGCTGACTACTATATAAAACAAAACAACGTTATATGCTGTGTATATTGTGTACCAGTAGGTGTATTAACAGTTAACTGTTAACAATGTCACTCATCAGCTTTCCACAATTTGTAGATATATATAGAATAATGGCAGTTTTCAAGGTCGAGACGGACATTTTCACTAGTGTAACAGTGAGTCTGGTAGAACAAGCTGTAATACTAGTGATAATGTATGCCCAGACCTTCAAAATAATGTTATTTTATTGTTTTATCGGTATTAAACGTCGCACTGTGATGTCATACGCATCGATATTTTTCAGCATCAGAGTCACTAAGTTGAAACTGATAATATCAAAATAAAATTTTTTACTTTACCGATAATTTTTGTTACTATACTTTATATTAATTTGGTATCAATTTGATGTCTTTGACAAATTAATAACAGTTTAACAATTATTTTGTTTGCTAAAAAAAGAACTGAAACACAAATTAATTTGAAAAAAAAATGCATGAAAATATAATTAATAATTGATTATGACAATAAATTAATTAAAATTCAGACAATTATTGAGGACGGCAGTAAGAAATACAATATCACAACATTCTTATCCAGCAAAAAAACAACAACATTTTTTTGCTAAATTGTATGATTTAACATAATATATCAAAATATATATTGATATTGTAAGTTACAAAGAATGAAAGGCTCATCAGAGCTAATTCTTCTATATAATATACCGGTATATGTTTAGGGTATCCCATCAACACACAACAAATGTTAATTTTGTAATGGATCATTCAATGATCAGTTATTTTCTAAAAAGCAGTTTTTAACCTACATTTTCCTAACTGGTTCAATGTAAACTATTACCTGCATTCCTGCAACAACAGCCATCTTGGATTTACAATCATAAAAATGTAAACATTACAGTTAACCATCCAGGAAACATTCAATATTTTACTATCAAAAGATCCATTAGTTTCTTCTATGGTTTTGTAGACAACATAAATTTAAATCTCAATTTTACAATGCTTGCCATAAACAGGAATTGTTTATAAGTATACGAGGTAGATTTAAGAGCAGATTTGTTTGTTTTATGAAATTTATATTATTTAAAATAATTTTTATGCCAACTACAAATTTGCTATTTTAAACAAAAGTAATTTTATCCCTCCTTTTCATAAAAGATTTCTTACCTGTACATCTTGCATTGATGCCTTAAAAATATGCATTAACTCTAACTTCATTGATAAATAGACAGAACTAGTTTCTGTATTCAGGTGGTGATATAAAATGACTTTGCCTCACTTTCAACTATAGTCAGCACCCTTTTATTTTTATTGATCAGGAGGAGACAACTCTGTATTGTATCAACTGTACATAGGAATGATTAATAAATACCCTGCCAATTATAAAACATTTGAAGATTATAACAAATAAAATATCAACAGAACAACAAGCCAAAACAATGTTTGTTTCATAAAATACAGGCTGAGTTGGTAATAACATATCTCTAGGATTATCTCTGTAGAGTCTGGGTTCAATCAGGTTTTGTAGTTTTTAAGAACAAGACATTTTAACATTTTTAAAGCTCGTCTTTTTAAACATGTTAAATATTTTTACTTCAGTGGTGGTCGTCTGATCAGCATTAAAAATAGAGGCCCACCTAAGGCAGTATTGTTCACATGGTTATTTATTCACATTTTGGGTTCAATCACAGGGCGCTCGCTTAGGGTTATATATCTAATATATCAATTGCACTTATAACTAAGCATGAACCAGTCATGTTGGATTCCTGTTCAACATAAATATAAACCTACATTATGCATTCGTGAATCCATGTAAAAGCTACAGAGGTTTCAGAGAAGAATTTTAAATCACATACTTCCTAGTGTCCTATTTTAAACTTGTCCTGCAGTGCTGATTTCCAATGATTTAAATATCTACACAATAATTCTTATTAAATTGGTAATTTTAAATTACACAGAATGATAATTATCACATTTACAGATGAACAAGCTTTTACTATTTTGAGACTGGTCTGATAATTAAGGTTTTTATTTTCTGACTTTTTTATTGACAGCATAGCTGAACATTTGACCTTTATAGCTGAATCTGTCACATTTTAACATGCATATGTTTTGTTTGACCCTGTACATTTTGGTTTAATATGAAGTCAAAACATTATATCAACATAATGATACACAAGAATATGTGATAGATTACTAGGTGATAAAAGCTGTCACAACAATCATAAAAATGTTGCTTCTGAGGTTCGTAAAAGTAGATCACAAAGGGGGACAACTCTTCTTGCAAAGGGACATAATCCAGAACAAGTACTGCACACTTTCTTCATTTTATTCCTATAACAGCCTTCATCTGGAAAAAAAATCATACAAAAATTACCACATTTTTTAAAAATATTAATAACAACTGATGTTATCCTTAAATAGACATCCATTAGCTAATATGTTGTGTTATTTTTTGATACTATGTTGTCATTTTAGTGATTTACTGAGTTATAATATAAATACTTGAATACTTTATTTTATTATAGTGTCACATAAAACAAAATGTTCCAATATAAAACATTTTATATTCAGACTGTGAGGATATTTTATATAGGGTGTTTCAAATAATATTTCAGTTCCTCATAGAGATGCATCATGTAAAAAATATGGATTTTGACAACAGATGGAACAACATCATGTGGTTTAAATGTATTTACAATATACCTTCAAATGTGTAATTTTCAGTACTAACGAAGGGGTCACATTACCTTAGGTTTTAGTTCAGTCATTGACCTTACAAAGATTTTTCTGGAAATCAGTTCATTTCCTATTTACAGAAAATATCAAATGGAGCAAACAAGGGATAATTATATTATTGTCTTATGTAATATATAATATAAGTGTCTATCAATTAATGTAATTATTCTGCTATGATCTCACAATAATGTTAACTTTAAACAGACATTGACAGTATATCACTCTTTCTATGATCTCACAATAATGTTCACTTTAGACAGACATTGACAGTTTATCATCATTCCTACGGTGATCTCAGCTTGCAGCACCGTTCCGTAAAACTCGTATCACTTTATAGCGCGTGCATAAATATTTGACCTGAAGTTATCAACAACTTGTCCTGAACTTATCACCCCGATTCTCCCAACGTTGTGTCCAAGTGTTTAAACTGTTGACAATGTAACGTTAATTTTCTACTGAATAATTCATTATATTTGTTTCATAAAAGACATGCGTTTAAAATATGCTGCAACAGCAAACGAAATTGACGTTAGAAACTTACCCTTGATCGGCTTGTTAATAAGTTCTGTCGGGACTTCTTTTTGACCTCATTTGACCCACGGTTGGGTGATCACAAACGTAAACATTGAGGGGAGTTGCGTAACTCTTCTATCGTAAATATTTGTTGTTGTATTCATAATGTTCGTTTCAAATAAACTTAATGAAGATATTTTTTTCGTTATTTATAATCAATATGTTCTATCATTCAGAGAATGTTTGGAATAATTTCACAAACATAGAGCTTAAATACCATGCTACTACCCCCTCCCCCAACATACAAAGAAAAAATAAACAAGCCATTCGTCTGCTACAAAATGGCTTTCAAAGCAAACAAGCAAACATATGATGAAGATTTCGAAGAACAGTCTCACAGACAATTTCATATCAATGCAAAACAGTGTTTACTTGTAATATTGAAACTAGGTCAGGATTTGAAACTGACACCTACTCATCTAAATGTATGATGAGTTGCTCTTACCTCTTAGCTACCTAGTTGAATTACAATAATTACAAATACAAACACAATATCTGCTTGAATATGCTGTACATCCATTTTAATGTTGTGTAGTTTGCCAGAAAACAAGCAATTTTGGGTTTTTATGCTGACCGATTCGGCAAATAAATGTGTATTACAGTATCCTTGTGTTGACGGTTCTCGATAGCGTAAGAAACATTTCCCCGGTGTGTCCGTTAGAAACAATAAATTTTTACAAAATTGTTTTTGTTTGTTTATCAAAACTAGTTCTTTATTTCTACCAAACCTAAAAGTTCTAAGCCTAGAAGTTACTAAGAAAACATGATTTTTGTGTATGACCTTATTTCTGACACTTTGTGTATCACGACACCAGTTCTCGATAAGTGTGTAAAATTATGAAAAATCAATTATGGAGGGCATGTTTACTAATAAAAATTATAGGAAAAAAAAGGAAAAAAAATGTATTTAAGATATTTGCAGACACCAAGATGATTGATTTCAACCATACATGTAAAATTAAACATGTTTGAAAAAGTGTCCCATTGGGGTTACGCAATAGAGAAATAACGTTGAATGAAGATAAAACTGATAAGGTATGACCCGAACGGTGTTCCATGCTTTTTTTTCCTGAACAGCGCCACCTGTATATTTGCGGTTTTGTATGACTTTCATTGACGGCAAAGTTTTGTTTACATCACAAACGTATATTTTAAGCAATGACTCGGTGAACTTAGAGTTATTTTTGGAATAAGAAAATATGCAAATATATCTGAGACTATAAAGATTATGTTGATATATAACCTGATACGTATCACAGCCATTTTTCCTTCTTGCGAAGCGAGGTGGTGTTCCGTAGGTAAAATCCTGGCGAACAGAAGACACGTGCGTTTACCCGATTTATGTCAAAACTCTCACGCGCATAACTATCGAGAACTGGTAACTATCGAGAACAGGTGAATGAACGATATGTCTCAAAATGTAAACAAGTCACGGATGGGCCTAAACAAATACACCAACAGTTAATAATGAAAATTTCACACGACTTTTTAGATTTTTTTTCAAAATGTAAGGAGTTATACGTTGACATATACCAACACAATTACAAATATTCAGAATACTTACCCCGCCGCCTCAACAGGTGTTCATCGTTGATGTGTTGATGGAATGTCGCAAGGTCATGGTCGCCTTGCGGCTGGACATTTTGCTAATTATATGTCTCTATTACTGATCGCACAAACAACGTCTGAATTAGAAAAGGTTAGAAATTAATTATTGCTAATAAATTTAACAATAATTAACATATAACAACGTCTACAAGCGAAAAAGAAAATATTGTGAGAATTATATAGCTTGGCGTATTATCAGTAGTGAATTATAGCTGCGGATGAATATGAAATGACGTAAGGTGAAATGTTTAAGAGACATTTCCCACGTTATTTTGAGAGAAATGAACTACTACTAAATATACGAAGAAAAGCGATTTTGTAAAATGATAAATAATTTATCGGATATAGTAAAATATCATCCCGCTCGCGAGAATATGAAGGTTTGGGGCTCGTTCGCTTCCGCTCACTCGCCCCAAAGCTTCATATTCTGGCTCACGGGATGATATTTTACGATATATGCCTGTCAAAAGCCCGATAAAATATACATATCACTCCTTCTATGATCTCACAATAATGGCTGATGATATCAACTCAAACACTAAGTTTGTGATTTTATGACATCATTCTTTTCTTGTTGATTATCAGTGTTTTCTGTAATTTTTTATATTTTTTATTATACTGCTGGCTTTTTCTGAACTATACGACCTATGTGGAATACGTTATCCTTCAACTTGAGTCCTGAGTGAACTAAATTAATTATCTTTAGGTGTTTATTCAGCAATTTCTACACATCTTTAAACCTTTTCATATTCAGCATTATATATTACCTTATTTGTTGGTTTACCTTGAAATTATTAGAATTTAATTTATATGCAAGTGAAAATCATTTTTTTTTTTGCAATCAAATTAAAATAAGATTTTACACATTCAGTATCTTTTTAAGGCAGTTGTTTGAAGTTCATAGTCTTGACACTACATGTTCTCGCTATCGGAAAGTGTTAGGTGTTATTCTCTGACTACTAATTCATATATTCAGAACAACATACATTTCACGTGAATTACGTTCTTTTTTATAGTAATTTTTCAAGAGCTGAAATAACTTTCTATGCTTTATAGATATCAAGATCGATCACTGAAAATAACAACAATTGTGTTTTTCTAATTCAAAATTCAGTGCTATTGTCTTTGTAAAAAAATGTATTTATAATTCATAAGTTATGCAATTTAAAGTCCATAGCGTTCAGATGACGTCACTTCAAAGTCGATATCTGTTGTTCCCACCTTTAACCTGTAACATAGCACGGACCCGTCTCGGCATAGCCTCGATCAATCGACGAATATGGTCTTGCGGAATTCTCCCCCATTCCTGCTGCAGTTCTTGCAGAGTTTGCAGCGCTGGATGACGACTCTGCACGCGTCGATCCAAGTCATCCTCAAATGGTCTATTGGGTTCAAATATAGTGATTTAAACGGCCTGGGGAGCACTGTTACGTTCTGATTGGCTAGAAAGTCAACACTAGCACGAGCTATATGCGGCCGAGCGTTGTCGTTCTGAAAAAACTTCCCTACGGAGGTGCAGCATGTGTGGTGTCAAAACCTCATCTCTGTGTCGAACGGCGCTAATGTTGCCGTGGATGTGCACCCGTTGAGATATTCGGCGTAGGATATGGCACTCCACATCATCACACTTCCTCCGCCGGAATTGTCGAGCTCAAGGACGCAGTTCTTTGCGAATATCTCATTCCACCGTCTGTAGACACGTGTACGGCCATCTCTTTTCTGCAACATTAATCTTGATTCATCGCTGAACCAGACTTGCCTCCAGTTTTGCAGGTCCCAGCCCCTTCCTCTGTTGCACCATCGGATCCTTGCAAGTTGATACCGATGTCTCAGTACAGCGCCAAAGTAAGGACGTCTGGTGCGTAAGCTGTTTTCACGGAGACTGTTTCTGACTGTCTGTGTCTATATTCGTCGGAGACCTGTGGCCTTTAATGTTGCTTCTCTTGCTGTCACGGTCCGGTTTCTCAGTTGAAGTACCCGGTTGTAGCGATCTTGGGCCGATGATGTGTCCGTGCTATGTTACAGGCTAATTGTGGGGACAACATATATTGACTTTGAATTGACGTCATCTGAACGCTATGGACTTTAATGTGATACATTTTGACATTTTAATTAACTTTAATGTCTGAACAAACAGTGTGCAAAATTTCAATGTAATGTAATGCATATTTGTGTATTCAAAATGATGTTGAAATTTAAATTAGATTATATTTTTTCACATGTTGCGTTTCTTTTTTTAGAGAGTATATATTAACCGTCAATATAGCGGCTATCTTACTAAATTTAAATCCGGATATTGTCCGTTCCGGACCGCGGTGACACTCCACCTGTATTACACAATGTTCTAGTTTTATTGTGTTCTTAAGCAATACAATTATGATGTGTTAATATTTTATTTTCAATGACACGAGTAATACACTACATATGTAATATACTAATTAAAGACTTTTTACTCTGTCAATATGTTATATATGGACCTGTTAGGATTATATTGACCGAAGAAGTTCTTTAAATCGTATTTCTTTTTGGTGATGATTTATGGAAATATATTAATCGTCCATCAGTTGCTAATGGCTTTGCAGTTTTGGGTACTATCTTCCAATACAAGTGTAGCATCTTTAGAATCGTGGCAGTATAAAGTCGACAGGTTGATTCTAAACACCAATATGAACATCCTAATGTCAGTATGCGAAGCGTGCTCTAATAATGTCACAGATTTCCTTCAACACTTCTTACTTGAATGTCCGGTATACAAAAATATAAGTGATCGAAATGTTCACGAAATTGTTGACATGGCTTTATGCCCGATATGGATTTCATAGAGTTGTCCAAGAGTGTGGTGATTTCTTTGATCGGATAGGTAAAAGTATGTTAAAATGTTTGCCGATCAAGTGTTTTAAATAGTGTTTGAAATATATTTTTAATGTATTACCTAAACTATTATCTATTTTTATTTTATATTGTGATATGTACATAATTATATTTTAGACGCACTGCAGATATCCCGCCTGTATGTTCCTCCGCTGTAAAGCTGTAGTTATTTTCATAGACCAAAGACAACCAAGCCGATAAGTGGATTTATGGACATGGCTTTAATTTTAAAAACAATATTATGGCCGACCTTTCAATAGGTAATGGCTCATACAACAATACAATCAATATTCAAAATCAATATCAAACAATAACAATTAATGTTCATCTTCAATTCAGTTTAAATGTCCATAGTCCACTTTCTGAAGAAATCATTAAATAAAATTAACAGTTCTATTTAAAGTCTCAATAAACTAGATATTAATTAACTGTTCAATAAAGTAAAACAAATTATTGGCAATCAGTCCTTTTTTCGGAAGCTAGGTAAACCTTACAGATCCCGGGAGAAAACGGTAATCTGCAAGACTAGCCTCATTTGCAAAATTCTGCCATCATCAGCTGAGTAAGCGTCATCGCAGAACTTTAGGTCCATCTAGGCCATCAATATACTCTCCCAATTAAAGCCATGCCGATATAGAACATCTCATGAAGTACTCTGAAATACATGAAAATACAACAGCAGTATCTATTCTAAGAAAAGAAAAACCACTAACATACATTTTTGTATCTATTCTAACAAACAACTAACATATAGCAAACTAATAATAAAACAAGATAACTAACAAATTACATATCCAAATTAACAATAAGTGCCCCTATCTGAACAACACAATGCAAATGACAATCAAGATGAAACTGTGAATATATGTATAAGCATGAATGAGAAAATTTGAGGTGGGTGGGTGGGATTCTTGAAAAAATTTTACACCCTTCTTCTTCATCAACCAACACAGAAAGAATATGTCCTGTGCTTGCACATGCGCACATTCAATTATGAATCATTATTTAAAATATTTAAACTTCCAATAACTGTACAATCTTTGCTCCTTTTAATAACTTGACTTATCCTTCATGAGGATAAGTCTTGTTATTTTCATAGACCAAAGACAACCAACCCGATAAGTGGATTTATGGACATGGCTTTAATTTTAAAAACAATATTATGGCCGACCTTTCAATAGGTAATGGCTCATACAACAATACAATCAATATTCAAAATCAATATCAAACAATAACAATTAATGTTCATCTTCAATTCAGTTTAAATGTCCATAGTCCACTTTCTGAAGAAATCATTAAATAAAATTAACAGTTCTATTTAAAGTCTCAATAAACTAGATATTAATTAACTGTTCAATAAAGTAAAACAAATTATTGGCAATCAGTCCTTTTTTCGGAAGCTATGTAAACCTTACAGATCCCGGGAGAAAACGGTAATCTGCAAGACTAGCCTCATTTGCAAAATTCTGCCAAATGGATTGCGACAATTCGCAATCCATCTGCCATAAAAGCAGCCTATTTTGCTTCCCTACCCTTGAGTATATTGGGGGCCCCCCAACCCTAGGACAAATTATTGGTAAATGCAGGACGTTGATGTAATGAAGGTGTATATAGCCCCTTGTAAAGTATTAAGGAATATAGAATTTCCTACTTTAGACAAGTGTACACTATCCACAAATAATTTTGCTTGTTCTTGTTTTATATCCTTATATCTAATACATGCCCCCCTGTTTTTTCTTGTAACAAAAGTTGAAATGCAACTGTTAATTCTAACCCTTTGGCTTTCAGCAGACTTGTTTGAAATCATGTTACGCCAAGTTAACCGTGGGAGCATTTCACTCCATACAATTAATGTATTGGATAGTAATTCAACAATTTGGGAAATTGTATATTTCATATAATTCCGGAGTTTTCTGATAGACATTAAACCAATACGATTTCCACCACAATGAATAATTAATATTTTCGGTGTGTCCTCCTCCTCAACTAATTTCTGCACTTCTGCATACAATTGGTGCCATTTTAGACCACTTGAACCTGCCCACTGTATTGAAACTCCTATATTCTGAAGACCAAGGTCTTTTCCACCAGCAGCATCTTTTGCTTCACCAAATGCTCTGCATATAAGGGAGGAGCCTACAATCCATACTCTATGATGGGAACCTGAAAGGCTTAGCTAACTGTTAGTACAGTTATGTGCCTTATAGTCATATTAACCTTAAAGTGCATCTACGATATTAAACATGTCAGGAATTAATGCTTTGAGTAGCAATACTATGTACATATTTATATTCTTATGTAAGATTTATAAGCATCTGATTTCCATCTACCCTTTTCTCTAATGTTTTGTTCAGATTTCCCTTTTATATACATGTATGTTGCACAACCAATGCTTAGGGAATGAGATTTAAAAGTATTAGTGTCAATTCCTAACTGGCTTATGCATTTTTATAGCATTTGTGCAAACTGATATGCAGTCAAAAATTTACCATCAAAGTGACAAAACAAAGGGCCTTGGAAAGTAGGCCTCACCCTTAAATATTCAGACAATAACTCATTCAATATGCCAGATTCTTCTGATGGAGTAATCTCTATATTTGTTCCAAAGCCGAGTTGATCAGTTTTTGACATCCGAATCCTAATTTTAACTGTACCAGATGCTTTTATTTCTATATCATTGATACCTATTACTCGATCTGGACCATTTTTATTTGAGACAGTTAATTCCCCTACCCTTAAAAGTGCAAAATATGCAAGAAGAAATGCCGATGAAAATAAACAATACTCATATTTGTTGGTGCATATTGTTTGTAAGACCTTAACTATGCGCTTAAGGAGTGGAAAGGTTATTGGGCTACGCACATCTTTACTTGGATTGCTGCGTCTTAGACCTTCTAACATTTTACGCACTACAAACAATTTTGTTGGATCAGAAAAACCTGAAATCTGCAAATGAAAACTTACTCCAGCTAAATAGCATTTAGCAGTGGAATAAGATAGTCCTTTACTTGAAAGAAAGGCAATAAAATTGACAATATGGTCAATACACATGCGCACATTCAATTATGAATCATTATTTAAAATATTTAAACTTCCAATAACTGTACAATCTTTGCTCCTTTTAATAACTTGACTTATCCTTCATGAGGATAAGTCTTGTTATTCTAAATAAACATTTATACATATATAATTGGTGGAACCATCAATTTCAACGATATTTTATCTAAGGGGTGGCAGCTAATTCAATTGGTGAACAAACTTGCTGTACCGAAAGAAAAAACACTGACGTGCTACAAGTAGTTGACACAATTTATTACAGAAAAAAGGGGAGCTGAACTTGTAAACTTCAGTGGAAATAGATACTGATCACATATATACAGTACACTCACGGATACACGGACCTCTTAAGAGAGGGTAAATGCTTTATTGGTGAATTTGACATGTTTTCCTTTGATTTCATTGAACTATGCTGTCAGTATCAACATAGTGATCTTGATATTGGGGTTACGGTTACATCCCCACTACCAACGATATTTCACCTCGTCTGGGCGGGATTCGAACTCACAGCGTTAGTCGTGATAGACACTGATTGCATAGGTAGTAACCCCAACACGACCACGACGGCACCCTTTGCTACTGGAAAATATCGATCAATGTGACACATTTTATGACACCTTATAACACTTTATGACAGATTATGACATTTAGTACTGATAAAAATAATAACGTCAGTTTTGAAGGTCACGACATATCTTATCACTAGTATCACAGCTCGTTTAGACAAGATATTATAAACTGCCGTTATTCTATATACAGTGGGACCTGTCTAATCTGACACACTAGGGGGCCAGGGAAATATGTCAGATTGTAAAGGATGTCAGAATACTCAGGTTCTATATTAGTTAACAAAAATACTTTGGTACCATAATTGATTTTGTTGGATGTCACAGGATGTCGGAAAACTCAGGTGTCGGATTGTACAGGTGTTACTGTATATCCCAATAAAGTCAATATCTACATGGAAATAAATTCCTTCACGACAGCGATAGTATGTCAAACGGAGTTCTATTATAGTTTGCTATGTTGACTAGCATCTTAGGAGAGGAGCTTTCCTATGTGAGTTTACTGAGTTACTGATTTTATCCTTGTAATGACCCCAGTAAGTTTAACCATCCATGACCTGTGGTTTGATTTGAATTCAGAATAATGGGTATATTTTTAATGTTTACAAAAGGGTTTTGTTGTAGCCGTCTAAATACCATTTTTTTTTATTTCTTTATTATCTTATTCTGCCTGTTAACAATTATCACCATGGTCCAGGCTACCAAGGTAATGAATAAGGGTAATAACAAAATTACCGAACACAGAGCAATCTTCCAAAGGGAAATTCAAAACTCATAAATCAATAAACAGAAAAAATCAGTCAACAACCGGGAAACTGGAAAACCGCAATGGTCCTGACTTGGTACAGGCATTTCAAAAGAAATGGTGGATTGAATCAGATTTTACGGTGTCAACCTCTCGCTTCCATTACGATTCAAAAGTTCCCGTTGTCACTAAAACAGCATTTACAACAATACTGGAAAAAACAGGCAAAATAGCAGTCAAACAGTACGAAACTCAGTATCTAATATATCTCGTGAACCATCACCATCCTTTGAAGTATTTTAATTACGACCGTATATGTCAAAAGCATGTTTACGTCACACACATAATTCCTTTTACAATTAAACATTATTTGAAATTTCACAGTAAATCACACATTCTTTTTCCCACACCAATATATCTATCAACAATACAACCTGTATAAATATATGTTATTAAATACAACATGCATAAATATATTATATAAAAAAAAAGATCGAACGACCACCAGAAGATCATGCGTCAGTTATTTTACCTTCTACAATGAATGTGATATGTGTATTCCAAAATCTCGTGGGGATTCTAATGTAATAATTAAGTTTTTTAATTCAATTTTAGAATAAATACAGATTAATACATGGGCATTTCCATATTGGCCTGGTTATCGTTCCGAGACACCCATATTGGCCTGAGACGAAGTCGAGGGCCAATATGGATCGAGGGATGATAATCAGGCCCATATGGAAATGCCCATGTATTAAACTATTTATTATTAATTAACTTTTATTTATTAGCCTTTATATGATCAAATCTGTCAATACAATATAAAAACTTTCATTGGGCCAATACGACAAAAAACAGCCCAATACGGATATTTTCCGTATTGGCCCGATTCCAGTCAGTCCAATAACAGCTAGATCGAAATCCTCTAGAGGTTTCAACAATCGCAAGGAAAAGTCCCGAGAGATATTGGACTGTTTAATTAATAAAGGTATCATTACGTGATGTTTTTCATATTGGCCTAGTTATAGGTCCTCGGTCTGATGTATTGGCCTTCGACTGCGCCTCAGGCCAATACAGCAGGCATCGCACCTATTACTAAGCCAATATGAAAAAACATCATGTAATAATACTATAGTATATACTTCCGACATCTGCAGACGTAAACACCGGAAGTTGTTTATTTTGTCTGAAACGCACGAGAGGCATCTAATAACCGGTTATTTTTCCGGGGTGTGAAAATATGGACAGTTTACTTCCAGTCATATTGGTCATACAAAAATACCTTTGTTTTAACTAAGTATGTAATAATATAATTTATTTCACTATCAATATTAGGTGATGTATTAGTATAGTATTTTTGTCTGAGAATGAGATTTTCTTTCAGTTCAGCTTTAAATATTCTGATTAATGTCCTGTTTTACATATTCTATTCTGTTATTTTATTTTATTCCTTTGCTTCCAAATCGTCCATTTGGCGACATATATAAGTATATTTCCCAAAATAACCCCCTTTTCTGTTCCCTCATCGTAACCTAAAAGCATACTCTTTTGGTCAAATGTTATATTATCTTCTTCCAAAAAAAAAGTTTTAATATATTGAATTAAAGGAAATATCATTTTACAATTATAAAATTAATGTTGTTGTGTTTCAAGATGATGTTTACAAAAATGGCATACTATTGTACACGGACGCACAGGTTGTAAAATAGGTTTCCTTGAGTGGTCAATTCTACACGACACCACACGATCTAGAAGAACATATTGTAACCTCAATTAAATAAATGATCAAGTCAAATTAACTCTCTACATTTCGAACATCGACAAATAAATCACAGTAACAGTAAACTCAATAATTCACTCATGTGTAACTACTCATGTGTGTTAATTCAGTAATCTACTCATGTGTGTTAATTCAGTAATTCACTCATGTGTGGTAGCGTCTAGTAGCAGATATATCTAATTTAGTGCATACGACGCGGTTCCTGAACAACTTTATCAGACACGCTCAAATCGTAATGTTGGAAACCCAAACAATACAATAATCTGTAGAAGTCAGGAAAATCAAAAGTCCCGTTTAAGATTGCCAAATTCGGATATGGTTACCTATGTCCGAGGGAGGAGAATCATAGTTTTAATAGTAATGTAATTACATTATTTAGAAACAGTAAATTTCAATGATAAATATATTTCTAATAAACAATGTCAGTACGGTGTGACCACTGGGTAGATGATAGCTTTAGGGAGAGGTTTCCGACGAAGTACCGACCACTGGGTAGATGATAACTTTGGGGAGAGGTTTCCAACAAAACACCGACCATTGGGTAGACGATAACTTAAGCTTTGGGGAGAGGTTTCCGACGAATAATCGACCACTGGGCAGATAATAGCCCTTTGGGGGGGGGGGGGCTACGACAAAACATCGACCACTGGCCAGATAAAAACCTTTGGGGAGGGTTTCCGACGAAACATCGACCACTG
>MJUT01000691.1:357915-369741 GCA_002080005.1 Gigantidas platifrons
AGTTAATGTTAATAGTAAATAATACCGTCTGGTGTTGGTGTACCTGAATTCCCCAATAGATCAACTACTGATTTACAATATATATTGTAATGTGTAGTCATTATGTGGTTATGTTCGACTATGTTTCTCCTATTTAACAGCACCCATTAATAGTACATCTTCACGGAATTTTTAGAAATAAACATAAAGTGTTAGACTTCAGCTTATTCTTAGAGTGTTAACTTAAACTGTGTCCTAAAGTGTTATACTTAGACTTAGCCTTACAGTGTTAACTTAAACTTTGTCCTAAAGTGTTATACTTAGACTTAGCCTTACAGTGTTAACTTAAACGTTGTCCTAAAGTGTTATACTTAGACTTAGCCTTACAGTGTTAACTTAAGCTTTAATTTTACATGGTTAATTTAAACTTTGTCTGATAGTGTTGACCTAAACGTAGTCTTACAGTGTAAACTTACACTAATATCTAAAGTGTTATACTTGAACTTAGTGGTAAGCTGTTACACTTAAGCTTACTCTTTAAGTGATCAACTTAGTCTTAGAGTGTTAAGTTAAAGTTAGTCTTGAAGTGTTAGACTTAAACTTAGTGGTAAAGTGTTAGATTTAAGCTTACTCTTTAAGTGTTCAACCTGGTCTTAGAGTGGTAGGTTAAAGTTATAATCGAAGTGTTAGACTTACGCTTAGTCTTGACGAGTCAGACTTAGACCTAGTCTTGAAGGGTTAGACTTCAATGTAGTCTTGAGGAGACAGACCTAAACCTTGTCTTGAAAGGTTAGACTTCAACGTAGTTTTGAGGAGACAGACCTAAACCTTGTCTTGAGTCAGACTTAGACCTAGTTTGAAGGGTTAGACTGAAACTTCTACGTTTGGTCGTATATTACATCAACTTACAAAGATATACAAAAACACTGATTATATTATATTATTTGAGGCTTTAAGTAACTTAAAATAGTGTGGCAGATCAGCCAAGAGTTATCATTCTTGACTGTTGATATTTTGACAAATACCCATAAACTTTCTGTTTCAAACAGAATTAAAAGGTTTGTTTTGCTTGATATCAAGTAATTTAGTTATACTAGTTACTTTTAACAGTTAGATGTTGAAAATATATCAGAAAGGTAATTTATTTGCAGTTACATTTTCGACATTTTACCTGATAATCAGTTGAGTTCATATTATATTGATATCCAAAGTAATTTGTTTTTAATGGTCCAGATTTATATCTTCCAAGAAGGTAAATGATAGTATATCACAATAGCCAAGCAGTTGAATCTCAATGCTATTTTATGGATCACTCTTTTGCTTTTGGTCAGTCTAAATTGGGAGTAGATTTTGACATGTTAAAATTACATCTCCTTTCATTGTTGGATTATTTAACATAGGGTTAAAATTACTGATGTTAAATTGGGAATGTAAAACTGGTTTGGTGACCTTACCCTTGAAACTGCTACTTCCTTCTTATTCATGTTAATTGATTTTCATGTTGGACTAGATATTTTTTCTAGAGTTTATCATTTACATTTCATTGTCATGTCATGATTTATTATGGTACCTAATAAATATCATATCATATAATCTTGCTATATCACATCTATGAATTCCACCATGCTGGCTTATGCTCGTCTCACAGTATTCTGGGGTGAGTTATAAGCTTTGTCCTCCCAAGGCACCTCCCATGTGTATAGTGTGGGTAAAGTTGTTTGGATTATTTCTTGTATACACCTTTGTCCCCAAAGAGTGATAAATGTCATCTTGGGCAGATAGTTTATTAAATCGAACCTGGTGTTGTATTTGATTGACTGACAATATAGTGTAACATATGTACACATAAGCTAGTAGTTCACTTGATTGTCAGGTCAATCCGGCTACATTTTTGGTGCCGTGACCAGTTACCCATTGTATAATAGTCCCAATATATCATAATGGCAGAATATAACAACGGTATAAGCCAGCATAATACAACTGATGATTTTGAAGAAAGTTATACTTATGAAGATAAGGAACCTAAATATAGACAGTAATGAGTCCAATAAAATCTAAAATGGCATCACCAGATTATTTAGTTTTATCAGAGACATTTGATAGATCCAACAGGGAAAGTAACTTAACTAAAACCCCAGATAATAGATATTTTGAACAAGAAGCAGATATTAAACCTAAAACTAAAAGTCCATATCAGAGTCAGGATTATTATCAATTAAATAGAAAGAAAAGAGAGACAGGTATTAGCTATAATGCAAGTTATGAATTGTATAGTGACAAAGAAAATAGACAATATCATGATTGGGAAATGAAAAGAAAGCAAGGTACCAGGAACATGCCTTCCACTGACAATCAGTACAGCAGTAGGTATTCAACTGATATATACCTTGGTTATAATACTGAGGGTATTGGTTTAGGGAGATATATGCATGTTCCTGTTAAAACATCAATTCCAGTTAAATCTCTACATGAAAAACAAAATATCATTAGAAGAGAAAAAGAACCCCAAATATTTGAGAGTAAAACAACAGACTGGCAAGATTATCTTGTACATTTTGAGCAACTTGCAGAATGGAATGCGTGGAATGATTTAGAATAAGCTAAACAAATTGTTATGAGTTTAAAGGGTCCTGCCCAGAAATTACTTAGTACATTAAGCAAACAAGACTTGGGAAATTATAATAAAATAAGAGAGAGTTTAGGTCATAGATTTAATCCAAATGAAAGAGAAGCAGCATATACTTGTGAATTTTAGTCAAGAAGACAGACTAGGGATGACAATGTATCTGAATATGGACAGGCTTTAAGGAAGTTAGATTATTTGGCATTTCCAAATAAGAAACAAGACTCAGAAATGTTAGAAAAGGTTTTGATAAGCACATTTATTAGGGGTTTAAATAACCTAGACTTACAGAAGCATGTACAATTTCAGAGAGCAAGAACACTAGACACTGCTATATCATATGCAATTGAATATGGAGCTTTTATAAACCCCCAGAACCAATTTATAAAGCCTAGCATGAATGACACAGAAAGTGTAATACCAGTTAAAGCAATAAAAGATAATAATAAGGGGAGCAGTAATCTACAAACTGAAGCTTCAATTCTTGATAAAGTTTTTAAACTAATTGATGAAAAGTTGAATCAGATTTCAATAACTGAAGGCCAAAATAATAGACCAAAGATCTCCCAGATTTTATGGTAGAGGTAGGGGACGATATTTAAAAAATAGAAATAAATCAGATCTAGCTTGTTTTAAATGTGGTGAAAGGGGACATTTTCAATATGAATGTCCACAATATTAACAGGGAAACGAACAACAGCTGGGTTAGTGGCCAATAATTTAGCTGACAAACCCATAGTCAGGCCAAAACAAAAAAGATAAATTGACAGAAAAGAGAAATATGCAAATAAGTTCAGTTAGTCAAACATGCCTGTTTCTACATTGTCAAGTGAATCAAGTATATACAAAATTCCTAATTGACACAGACTCTCCAGTTTCCTTAATATCATTAGAAACTTTTGATAAATTAAAATTAGAGTCAAAGTTAAATAGGATAGATAGAATTTTTTCAACTGCAAATGGGAATAAACTTAATGCTAAAGGGAAATGTTCTATAGACATAAACATAGGTCCATGTGCTATTAAACGAGAGTTAATAGTAGCTGACATTAAAGGGTCATCTGGTATTCTAGGAATGGACTTCTTAAATGAAAATGAGATATACATTCAGATAAAAAGTCAGAGTTTAAGAATAAATGACCAGAACATCCCTTTATATAAAGAAATCAGTTCACAATGTGCAATAATTCAGATAAATAGAAAGGTGTCTATCCCACCATTAGACTGGGTTAAAACCAGAGGGATAATAGTTGCAAAAAGTTTAGTTGACACTGAAAACAAGATTTATTTATCTATAATGAATCTAAGTTCCAAACCAGTCAAACTGAAACAATGGACAGATATTACAAATTTAACAGTCAAACATGCAAAAAGAAAACAAGTCAATTGAACAGCATATTAACACTATTTCAGAAAATGCTGAGTTACCAGAACATTTGAAATCAATGCTTGACAAAGCATCTACTGAGTTAAAAAATGAAGACAAAATAAATTTTTCTTTATTATTAAGTGAATATACAGATATTTGTGTGGGTCCTGATGGAACTCTTGGAAGAACTGATAAGGATAAACATTATATAAATACAATTGATTCAAAACCTGTTAAAGTAGCTCCAAGGAGAATTGCTATCAAACAAAGAGAAGTAATAGAACAGGAACTAAACACAATGCTTGATAATGAAATAATTGAACCTAGTAACAGTTCTTGGGCGGCTCCTGTTTGTCTTGTGAAAAAAAAAGATGGTTCAGTGAGGTTCTGTGTTGATTTTCAGGAATCTAAACGAGAAAACTGTTAAAGATGCATATCCCTTACCACGCATAGATGACACTCTGGACACCCTAAGTGGGGCAAAATGTTTCAGTTGTGTAGACTTAGCGAGTGGTTACTGACAAGTAAAGGTCGCCAATGAGGACAAACATAAAACTGCATTTTCAACTCACAAAGGGATATATCAGTTTACTGTTATGCCCATGGGGATGTGCAATTCTCCAGCGACGTTCAGTAGACTTATGAATACCATTCTGGGAAATTAACAGTGGCATCGATGCCTTTGTTACCTTGACGATGTTATTATTTTTGGGAAAGATTTCGAGACTGCCCTCGTAAATTTAAAAGCTCTATTCCAATGTTTTAGAGAGGCTAATCTCAAATTAAAACCAAGTAAATGTTGTTTTTTTCCAAACAGAAGTGAAATTTTTGGGACACATTGTCTCCGAGTCAGGAATTAAATGTGATCCAGAAAAAATTGAAGCAGTTAAAAATTGGCACACTCCCACTAAATTAAAAGAAATTCAAAGTTTCTTCGGATTTGCCGGATATTACCGTCGCTTTATTGCTGATTTTTCAACAGTTGCACATCCACTGGCTCAGTTGACTCAAAATAATACACCATTTAAATGGGATAACTCGTGTGAAGTAGGTTTCCAGTCGTTGAAGGATAGTTTAATTACCGCACCTATGTTGGCGTTTCCAACATCTGATGGAACGTATATACTCGATACAGATGCGAGTCAAACCGGTGTATGAGCAGTTCTCTCTCAGATTCAAAAAGATGGAGAAGCACGTGTAATCGCGTACTCCAGTCGAACGCTAAGCAGAGAACAGCGAAATTACTGTACTACCAAGCGTGAACTTTTGGCTGTTGTAATTTTAATGTCAGTTTAGGCATTATTTGTATGGTCAAAAAATTATTTTGCGCACTGACCATGATTCATTAAAATGGCTTAACATTTTTAAAAACCCTGAGGGTATTATCGCGCGATGGATATCTATCATTGACACCTATGATATAGATATTCAACAGCGCAAAGGTAATTTACACCGAAACGCGGATGGGTTGTCGCGCAAGCCAAATAGAAAATGCAAACGTCAGAACTGTCCAGACTGTACAGAGATGGATTTAGAATACTTTGAAAATAAGGAAACTAGGGAAAATAACAATGCCGTGAGCGCTTCCGCATGCACTCAAGCAACCGATATGAGTGCTAATATGGTTATTGATGGAAAGAAAAATGACAGCGACACTGATGCCATCAGGGAGTGCCAGGCAACCCATTTAATGTCAGTCCGGTCAATGTGATAGATGATAAACCTAGTTTTGATGAAAATACTCCTTCTAATTGGTTAAAATCTTGGACAAATTCACAATTAAGAGAAATGCAAGAAAATAACGCAGACATTGGGTTTATTTTAACTGAAAAATTGAAAAGTGAAAACAAACCATCTAGGGCAAAATTTGAAGGGAAGTCCCAAGAAATGAAAATCATTTTTGGATTATGGGAATTACTTGTTATTCGTGAGGGTGTTTTATACAAAATTTTGGATACAATTAATCAAGGGGAAATTCTACAGTTGGTAGTTCCCAAAGACATTCGAAAGTTAATTTTTCAGCAATTACATGGTAGTAAATTGTCTGCACATTTTGGGAGAGATAGAAAATTACATCTGATTAAAAACAAGTTTTATTGGCCAAATATGTCCGAATCTGTCAAAAGATGGTGTCAAAATTGTGAGCTTTGTGCAAAAAGAAAACCTGGTCCAGGAAAAGGGAAGTCCCCTTTAAACCAAAGTATATCATCTACTCTGTTAGAACGAATAGCTATTGATATTATGGGACCTTTACCCCTGACCAGAAATGGTAATGAATACATCATGGCATTACAAGACTACTTTACCAAATGGTCAGAGGCATATGCTTTGCCAAATCACAGAGCAATCACAGTAGCAGACAAACAGGTTACTGAATTTATATGTAAATTTGGATTCCCACACCAAATTCATACAGATCAGGGACGAGAGTTCGAATCTAACCTGTTTCATGCAATTTGTGATAAGCTAGGTATAGATAAAACTAGAACTTGTCCATATAGACCAGAGTCTGATGGTATGGTGGAACATAACAATAGAACAAAACAAGACATGTTATCTCTATTCGTAAATGAACGCAGAGATGATTGGGATGATTATTTACCATTTGTTGCAATGGCCTACCGATCAACTCAACATGATAGCACTATATGCTTCCCAAATTTATTAAGGTTTTGACATGAAATTAGATGTCCGATTGATATAATGTTTGGATTACCAAACAGTCAGACACATCTGTCTTGTCCAATTGCTTATTTTGAGTGGGTTCCGGAAGGTTTAAAAAACGCATTTGAATTTGCACACAAACAGATAGGTATAAGTGCGTCCAGACAAAAAGAAAACTATGACAAAAATTTAAAACTAGAATTGGGATGGATAGGTCCGTATCTGATCATTAAGAAATTAACAGATCTTACATACAAAATACTAAAACATCAAAATTCAAAGGCAATTGTCGTACATGTAGATCAACTGAAACCGTATCTTGGTGAAACAGAACCATTCAACTGGAGAACACATGAAAATAGCACTGCAGAGTGCACAGATAATATTGAAAATGAAACACCGGTTGATGAAAATGAAAATTCCACTGAAATTGACATTCACAGTTCCAAAACTGAATCAATACAAATCCCAGAAATTATCAAAACAAGATCAGGACGTATAAGTAAACCTAAGAAGATATGTTCACCATGCACTTAGAAACAGTTCATATATATATTTATTTCTTTTAAGTACAGCTATTTCTGATGTTGTAAAAGGGGCCGTACAACATCATAAAAGGCATTATTATTCATATAATGCAATATATTTTCCAGATGGAATTACAGATAAATGTAGACAATAATGATTACGAGTCATTTAAGAATCAGCATCTGAGGGAATTATGTCCTCCAAATGGAGCATATTGTAATGTGCCGCATTGTGATAATACCCAGTTCTTTGATACCTTCAACAAATACAAGGAGCATTTTGGAAGAATACATACAGCAACCGTCAAACTTTTTGTATGCAACTTATGTCATTTGTCAAGAAGAAAAGTATCAGATGTGAAGAAACATATTAAGACACAGCATAAAACTTACCAAAATAAACTCCACCAGATTACGGTAGATAATAAGGATTACGTTGATAATAATGACATACTACCATACCGAATCGGAACGCAAGAAGAACGAAATGAAGCTGTGAAAGAAAGAGCCGAATTAGTCAAACGAAAACAGAAGGAAACAGAGGAGGAACAGGAAAAGAGGAGGAAAATAGCAGACAGATGCACTGTAACACACATTGAAGATAAATATTACAATGCCCGAGATGAACGTTTACAGTTGGACTTCAGTACTAAGATGACAACAATGACAAGAACAGTTATTCGAACAAAAGACAGAAAAAAACCATTAATTTGTCATTTGTTTAATATTTTTTCATGATACTGAACATTGCAGATAGACTGTTTTTTTTTTGGATAATTTATAGTTCAAATTGAAATTATTAATTAATATCAATTAATATCTGGATAATTTTATCTCATATTTTATAATATATTGAAAATATTTTTGATATTTCACTTTTTTACATAATTATGTTCAAATTTTTTTGGATAAGTTTTTGATATTTTTGATGTAAGTATCTTTACACTCGGTATTAAAGTTTAATTATGGGTAAATTTTTTGATAATTTTCTCAAATATTTTTTGTTGAGATCAAATGAGTACATTTGATCTTTTAAGTGGGGAGGATTGTGACAGATCAGCCAAGAGTTATCATTCTTGACTGTTGATATTTTGACAAATACCCATACACTTCCTGCTTCAAACAGAATTAAAAGGTTTGTTTTGCTTGATATAAAGTAATTTAGTTATACTAGTTACTTTTAACAGTTAGATGTTGAAAATATATCAGAAAGGTAATTTATTTGCAGTTACAATTTGGACATTTTACCTGATAATCAGTTGAGTTCATATTATATAGATATCCAAAGTAATTTGTTTTTAATGGTCCAGATTTATATCTTCCAAGAAGGTAAATGATAGTATATCACAATAGCCAGGTTGTTGAATCTCAATGCTATTTTCTGGATCACTCTTTTGCTTTCGGTCAGTCTAAATTGGGAGTAGATTTTGACATGTTAAAATTACATCTCCTTTCATTATTGGATTATTTAACATAGGGTTAAAATTAAGGATGCTAAATTGGGAATGTAAAACTGGTTTGGTGACCTTATCCTTGAAACTGCCACTTCCTTCTTATTCATATTCATTGATTTTCATGTTGGACTAGATATTTTTTCTAGAGTTTATCATTTACATTTCATTGTTATGTCATGCTTTATTATGGTACCTAATAAATAGCATATCATATAATCTTGCTATATCACATCCATGAATTCGACCATGCTGGCTTATACTCGTCTCACTGTATTCTGGGGTGAGTTATAAACTTTGTCCTCCCAAGGCCCCTCCCATGTGTATAGTGTGGGTAAAGTTGTTCGGACTATTTCTTGTATACACATTTGTCCTCAAAGAGTGATAACGGTCATCTTGGGCAGATAGTTTATTAAATCGAACCTGGTGTTGTATTTGATTGACTGACAATATAGTGTAACATATGTACACATAAGCTAGTAGTTCACTTGATTGTCAGGTCAGTCTGGCTACAATTGTAATACAGAAATAAAAAAGAAAACATTTGAAATTATAATAAATAAGAGTATTACTTACAATAGAACTCTGATAGTACACGTACAGGGACAATTCTAGATTAGAAATTTACAACACAATCGTAGAGTTGGACGTTTCATGATTTAAGAGATAGAAAGCATAAGACTTAAACATAGTCTTAAAATATAAGATTGTAATTTAGTCTTAAAGTGTTGGACTTAAGCTAAATCTTCAAGAGTTACACTTATTCTTAATATTAAAGTGTAGACTTAACCTTCCATGCTTTGTCTAATATAAAGAGCTAATAATAAGGAGAAACAGATAAACACGAAGACTGACTGTAAAATATTATTTGATGCTATAGTTAACATAGAAAATTAATGAAGATAAAACTATTAAGATGACAATAAATATAAGTTGCCATCAAGATGTTTTCATTTATTACTTACAGCATTGATATGACAAGTACAGAGACAGTTCTAGTTCAATAAGTTCGACTTTTCATGGTTTAAGAGATCAAAATTTATATGTTTTTGTTGATGATTCTATAAACAACTATTTGTCTATTCTCTGTTTATATCCGTTGATTAAAATACAACATTTCTTGTACTTGATTATGGTTAATCATCAATTTAGAGAAATAATATATAACATACAAATATAGTAAAGGTGAGAAATAGTGAGCCTCTATAACAGTCTGTTTACTGTTTTAATATACTACACTACGTTACAGTAATTATACTTACATCCCGCCAAACCTGAAAAGACATAATTACAGTATGATATTAAAATGTAACAATAAAGTATAACAGTATATAATAGTACTTTATCATAATGCTGGTATAAATAATAATTGATACACCACAGTCATTCAAAATTGGATATTACATCTATTTAACCTGATACAGGTTAATATGTAGTACAACATGTCTAAGTTAATGTTAATAGTAATTACATGTAATACCGTACTGTGTTGGTGTATCTACAGGTTTATATGTAATACAACATGTCTAAGATAATGTTAATAGTAAATAATACCGTACTGCGTTGGTGTATCTACAGGTTTATATGTAGTACAACATGTCTAAGTTAATGTTAATAGTAAATAATACCGTACTGCGTTGGTGTATCTACATGTTTATATGTAGTACAACATGTCAAAGTTAATGTTAATAGTAAATAATACCGTACTGTGTTGGTGTATCTACATGATTATATGTAGTACAGCATGTCTAAGTTAATGTTAATAGTAAATAATACCGTACTGTGTTGGTGTATCTACAGGTTTATATGTAGTACAACCTGTCTAAGTTAATGTTAATAGTAAATATTATACTTTATGCAAATTTCTAGACTATTGATAGAATGCCATTGGTCGATTAGAAAAAAGTATTTTTCACTAATTTTGCGAAGCTCCACCTTCGTATTAATACCACATCCTGTAGCTCCGCCTCCTTCTAGCAACGGGTGGTATTCTGTGTTGGCAACGGGTGTTATTGCAATACCACCCTCCATTTAGTCAAAGTTTTTAATCTAGTTTTCCAAATAAATAAACAAACAGACGGCAGTACGGTCTTGGAAATTCACACCACATTAACATGACTTTTGACGAGATAACCGAAGATAATATTCAGGATTTGTTGACAAACAAGGACAGTAAGGAAACGAAAGACAAGTGGACCGGGCTGTAAGGATATTTCATAACTTTTTGTTAGATGACAATGTGAAGACCGAGTTGGAAAGTTTGTCCAAATCTGAGCTAAATGAACATTTGAGAACATTCTATGCATCTATTAAGAAAAAAAAGACGGGGAATTAATGAAGACGACATCTCAATTTTTATTCAATATGATGGCTCTGATTCAAACATTTTCATATTGTTACACTTTTACATAATTGTTACAGTTGGTTTTTTTCCTTGTTAATTAAAAGTTTATTAAATTAGATATTGTAATTTAGTTCTTAGACAGTTACCTTAAATCAGTATTAAAACAACACACACCATTGACAATGTAATACCAGAGCATTCAGTATAACATAATACATGCTGCCTTTAGTTTCGGGTGTTATTGTAGATTACCACACTCAGAAAACAACAATAGCACACTCGATTTCATCTCGGGTGATATTGGTTTTCTGAGTGTGGTAATCTACCATTGCACCCTCAATTAAAGGCAGTATGTTCATAATAATACCCTACTGTGTTGGTGTATCAACAGGTTAATATGTAGTACAGTATGTCTAAGTTAATGTTAATAGTAAATAATACCGTACTGTGTTGGTGTATCTACAGGTTTATGTGTAGTACAACATGTCTAAGTTAATGTTAATAGTAAATAATACCGTACTGTGTTGATGTATCTACAGGTTAATATGTAGTACAACATGTCTAAGTTAATGTTAATAGTAAATAATACCGTACTGTGTTGGTGTATCTACAGGTTTATATGTAGTACAGTATGTCTAAGTTAATGTTCATAGTAAATAATACCGTACTGTGTTGGTGTATCCACAGGTTAATATGTAGTACAGTATGTCTAAGTTAATGTTAATACTAAATAATACCGTACTGTGTTGGTGTATCTACAGATTTATATGTAGTACAACATGTCTAAGTTAATGTTAATAGTAAATAATACCGTAATGTGTTGGTGTATCTACAGGTTTATGTGTAGTACAACATGTCTAAGTTAATGT
>MJUT01000691.1:370394-388806 GCA_002080005.1 Gigantidas platifrons
ACATGTCTAAGTTAATGTTAATAGTAAATAATACTGTACTGTGTTGGTGTATCTACAGGTTTATGTGTAGTACAGTATGTCTAAGTTAATGTTAATAGTAAATAATACCGTATTGTGTTGGTGTATTTACAGATTTATATGTAGTACAACTTGTCTAAGTTAATGTTAATAGTAAATAATACCGTACTGTGTTGATGTATCTACAGGTTTATATGTAGTACAGCATGTCTAAGTTAATGTTCATAGTAAATAATACCATACTGTGTTGGTGTATCTACAGGTTAATATGTAGTACAGTATGTCTAAGTTAATGTTAATAGTAAATAATACCGTACTGTGTTGGTGTATCTACAGGTTTATGTGTAGTACAACATGTCTAAGTTAATGTTAATAGTAAATAATACCGTACTGTGTTGGTGTACCTGAATTCCCCCAATAGATCAACTACTGATTTACAATATATATTGTAATGTGTAGACATTATGTGGTTATGTTCAACTATTTTTCTCCTATTTAAGAGCACCCATTAATAGTGCATCTTCACGGAATTTTTTGAAATTAACATAGAGTGTTAGACTTCAGCTTATTCTTAGAGTGTTAACTTAAACTTTGTCTTAAATTGTTATACTTAGACTTAGCTTTACAGTGTTAACTTAAGATTTGTCTTAAAGTGTTATGATTAGACTTAGCCTTACAGTGTTAACTTAGACTTTAATTTGAAATGGTTAATTTAAACTTAGTCTGATAGTGTTGACCTAAACGTAGTCTTACAGTGTAAGCTTGCACTAAGTCTTAAAATGTTATACTGAAACTTAGTGGTAAGGTGTTACATTTAAGCTTACTCTTTAAGTGTTCAACTTAGTCTTAGATTGTTAAGTTAAAGTTAGTCTTGAAGTATTAGACTTAAACTTAGTGGTAAAGTGTTAGATTTAAGCTTACTATTTAAGTGTTCAACCTGGTCTTAGAATGGTAGGTTAAAGTTAGAATTGAAGTGTTAGACTTAAGCGTAGTCTTGACGAGTCAGACTTAGACCTTGTCTTGAAGGGTTAGACTTAAACGTAGTCTTGCGGAGACAGACCTAAACGTTGTCTTGAAGGTTAGACTTAAACGTAGTCTTGAGGAGACAGACCTAAACCTTGTCTTTAAGGGTTAGACTTAAACGTAGTCTTGAGGAGACAGACATAAACCTTGTCTTGAAGGGTTAGACTTAAACGTAGTCTTGAGGAGACAGAGCTAAACCTTGTCTTGAAGGGTTAGACTTAAACGTAGTCTTGAGGAGACAGACCTAAACCTTCTCTTGAAGGGTTAGATTGAAACTTCTACGTTTGGTCGTATATTACATCAAAGTACAAAGATATACAAAAACACTAATTATAATATATTATTTGAGGCTTTAATTAACATAAAATAGTGTGGCAGATCAGCCAAGAGTTATCATTCTTGACTTTTGATATTTTGACAAATACCCATACACTTCCTGTTTCAAACATAATTAAAAGGTTTGTTTTATTTGATATAAAGTAATTTAGTTATATTAGTTACTTTTAACAGTTAGATGTTGAAAATATATCAGAAAGGGAATTTATTTGCAGTTACATTTTGGATATTTTACCTGATAATCAATTGAGTTCATATTATATTGATATCCAAAGTAATTTGTTTTTAATGGTCCAGATTTATATCTTCCAAGAAGGTAAATGATAGTATATCACAATAGCCAGGCTGTTGAATCTCAATGCTATTTTCTGAATCACTATTTTGCTTTCGGTCAGTCTAAATTGGGAGTAGATTTTGACATGTTAAAATTACATCTCCTTTCATTATTGGATTATTTAACATAGGGTTAAAATTAAGGAAGTTAAATTGGGAATGTAAAACTGGTTTGGTGACCTTACCCTTGAAACTGCCATTTCCTTCTTATTCATATTAATTGATTTTCATGTTGGACTATATATTTTTTCTAGAGTTTATCATTTACATTTCATTGTCATGTCATGATTTATTATGGTACCTAATAAATATCATCATATATTCTTGCTATATCACATCCATGAATTCGACCAGGCTGGGTTATGCTCGTCTCACAGTATTCTGGGGTGAGTTATAAGCTTTGTCCTCCCAATGCCCCTCCCATGTGTATAGTGTGGGTAAAGTTGTTTGGATTATTTCTTGTATACACCTTTGTCCCCAAAGAGTGATAAAGGTAATCTTGGGCAGATAGTTTATTAAATCGAACCTGGTGTTGTATTTGATTGACTGACAATATAGTGTAACATATGTACACCTAAGCTAGTAGTTCATTTGATTGTCAGGTCAGTCCGGCTACATTTTTGGTGCCGTGACCAGTTGCCCATTGTATAATAGTCCCTATATATCATAATGGCAGAATATAACAACGGTTTAGCCAACATAATAAAAGTGAGGATTTTGAAGAAAGTTATACTTATGAAGATAAGGAACCTAAATATAGACAGTTAATGAGTCCAATAAAATCGAAAATGGCAGCACCAGTTTATTTAGTTTTATCAGAGACATTTGATAGATCCAACAGGGAAAGTAACTTAACTAAAACCCCAGATAATATATATTTTAAACAAGAAGCAGAGATTAAACCTAAAACTACAAGTCCATATCAGAGTCAGGATTATTATCAATTACATAGAAAGAAAAGAGAGACAGGTATTAGCAATAATGCAAGTTATGAATTGTATAGTGACAAAGAAAACAGACAATATCATGATTGGGAAATGAAAAGGAAGCAAGGTACCATGAACATGCCTTCCACTGACAATCAGTACAGCAGTAGGTATTCAACTGATAGATACCTTGGTTATAATACTGATGGCATTGGTTTAGGGAGATCTATGCATGTTCCTGTTAAAGCATCAATTCCAGTTAAATCTCTACATGAAAAACAAAATATCATTAGAAGAGAAAAAGAACCCAAAATATTTGATAGTAAAACAACAGACTGGCAAGATTATCTTGTACATTTTGAGCAAGTTGCAGAATGGAATGAGTGGAATGATTTAGAAAAAGCTAACAAATTGTTATGAGTTTAAGGGGTCCTGACCAGAAATTACTTAGTACATTAAGTAAACAAGATTTGGGAAATTATAATAAAATAAGAGAGAGTTTAGGTCATAGATTTAATCCAAAGCAAAGAGAAGCAGCATATTCTTGTGAATTTGAGTCAAGAAGACAGACTAGGGATGACACTGTATCTGAATATGGACAGGCTTTAAGGAGGTTAGGTTATTTGGCATTTCCAAATAAGAAACAAGACTCAGAAATGTTAGGAAAAGTTTTGATAAGCACATTTATTAGGGGTTTAAGTAACCTAGACTTACAGAAGCATGTACAATTTCAGAGAGCAAGAACACTAGACACTGCTATATCATATGTGATTGAATATGAAGCTTTTATAAACCCCCAGAACCAATTTAGAAAGCCTAGCATGAATGACACAGAAAGTGTAATACCAGTTAAAGCAATAAAAGATAATAATAAGGGGAGCAGTAATCTACAAACTGAAGCTTCAATTCTTGATAAAGTTTCTAAACTAATCGATGAAAAGTTGAATCAGATTTCAATAACTGAAGGCCAAAATAATAGACCAAAGATCTCCCAGATTTTATGGTAGAGGTAGGGGACGATATTTAAAAAATAGAAATAAATTAGATCTAGCTTGTTTTAAATGTGGTGAAAGGGGACATTTTCAATATGAATGTCCACAATATCAACAGGGAAACGAACAACAGCTGGGTTAGTGGCCAATAATTCAGCTGACAAACCCATAGTCAGGCCAAAACAAAAAGATAAATTGACAGAAAAGAGAAATATGCAAATAAGTTCAGTTAGTCAAACATGCCTGTTTCTACAATGTCAAGTGAATCAAGTATATACAAAATTCCTAATTGCCACAGGCTCTCCAGTTTCCTTAATATCATTAGAAACTTTTGATAAATTAAAATTAGAGTCAAAGTTAATTAGGATAGATAGCATTTTTTCAACTGCAAATGGGAATACATTTAATGCTAAAGGGAAATGTTCTATAGACAGAAACATAGGTCCATGTACTATTAAACGAGAGTTAATAGTAGCTGACATTAAAGGGTCATCTGGTATTCTAGGAATGGACTTCTTAAATGAAAATGAGATATACATTCAGATAAAAAGTCAGAGTTTAAGAATAAATGACCAGAACATCCCTTTATATAAAGAAATCAGTTCACAAAGTGCAAGAATTCAGATAAATAGGAAGGTGTCAATCCCACCATACAGTGAAACAATAATTGAGGGACACCAAAAGGAACAGTTAAGAGATAATGTAGGCATAGTTGAACCATTAGACTGGGTTAAAACAAGATTTATTTATCTGTAATGAATCTAAGTTCCAAACCAGTCAAACTGAAACAAGGGACAGATATTGCAAATTTAACAGTCAAACATGCAAAAAGAAAACAAGTCAATTGAACAGCATATTAACACTATTTCAGAAAATGCTGAGTTACCAGAACATTTGAAATCAATGCTTCACAAAGCATCTACTGAGTTAAAAAATGAAGACAACATCAAATTTTCCTTATTATTAAGTGAATATACAGATATTTGTGTGGGTCCTGATGGAACTCTTGGAAGAACTGATAAGGGTAAACATTATATAAATACAATTGATTCAAAACCTGTTAAAGTAGCTCCAAGGAGAATTGTTATCAAACAAAGAGAAGTAATAGAACAGGAACTAAAAACAATGCTTGATAATGAAATAATTGAACCTAGTAACAGTTCTTGGGCGGCTCTTGTTTGTCTTGTGAAAAAAAGAGACGGTTCAGTGGGGTTCTGTGTTGATTTGAGGAATCTAAACGAGAAAACTGTTAAAGATGCATATCCCTTACCACGCATAGATGACACTCTGGACACCCTAAGTGGGGCAAAATGGTTCAGTTGTGTAGATTTAGCGAGTGGTTACTGGCAAGTAAAGGTCGCCAATGAGGACAAACATAAAACTGCATTTTCAACTCACAAAGGGTTATATCGTTTACTGTTATGCCCATGGGAATGTGCAATTCTACAGCGACGTTCAGTAGACTTATGAATACCATTCTGGGAAATTTACAGTGGCATCGATGCCTTTGTTACCTTGACGATGCTATTATTTTTGGGAAAGATTTCGAGACTGCCCTCGTAAATTTAAAACTGTATTCCAATGTTTTAGAGAGGCTAATCTCAAATTAAAACCAAGTAAATGTTGTTTTTTTCCAAACAGAAGTGAAATTTTTGGGACACATTGTCTCCGAGTCAGGAATTAAATGTGATCCAGAAAAAATTGAAGCAGTTAAAAATTGGCACACTCCCACTAAATGAAAAGAAATTCAAAGTTTCTTCGGATTTGCCGGATATTACCGTCGCTTTATTGCTGATCTTTCAACAGTTGCACATCCACTGGCTCAGTTGACTCAAAATAATACACCATTTAAATGGGATAACTCGTGTGAAGTAGGTTTCCAGTCGTTAACGGATAGTTTAATTACCGCACCTATGTTGGCGTTTCCAACATCTGATGGAACGTATATACTCGATACAGATGCGAGTCAATCCGGTGTAGGAGCAGTTCTCTCTCAGATTCAAAAAGATGGAGAAGAACGAATAATCGCGTACTCCAGTCGAACGATAAACAGAGAAGAGCGAAATTACTGTACTACCAAGCGTGAACTTTTGGCTGTTGTCATTTTTTGTATGTCAGTTTAGGCATTATCTGTATGGTCAAAAAATGATTTTGCGCACTGACCATGCATCATTAAAATGGCTTAAAAAATTTTATAACCCTGAGGGTATTATCGCGCGATGGATATCTATCATTGACACCTATGATATAGATATTCAACATCGCAATGGTAATTTACACCGAAACGCGGATGGGTTGTCGCGCAAGCCAAATAGACAATGCAAACGTCATAACTGTCCAGACTGTACAGAGGTGGAAATTGATTTAGAATACTTTGAAAATAAGGAAGCTAGGGAAAATAGCAATGCCGTGAGCGCTTCCGCATGCACTCAAGCAACCGATATGAGTGCTAATACGGTTATTGATGGAAAGAAAAATGACAGCAACACTGATGCCATAAGGGAGTGCCAGGCAACCCAATTTAGTGTCAGTCCGGTCAATGTCATAGATGATAAACCTAGTTTTGATGAAAATACTTCTTCTAATTGGTTAAAATCTTGGACAAATTCACAATTAAGAGAAATGCAAGAAAATGACGCAGACATTGGGTTTATTTTAACTGAATAATTGAAAAGTGAAAACAAACCATCTAGGGCAAAATTTGAAGGGAAGTCCCAAAAAATTAAAATCCTTTTTGGATTATGGGAATTACTTGTTATTCGTGAGGGTGTTTTATACCAAATTTTGGATACAATTAATCAAGGAGAAATTCTACAGTTGGTAGTTCCCAAAGACATTCGAAAGTTCATTTTTCAGAAATTACATAGTAGTAAATTGTCTGCACATTTTGGGAGAGATAGAACATTACATCTGATTAAAAACAAGTTTTACTGGCCAAATATGTCCGAATCTGTCAAAAGATGGTGTCAAAATTGTGAGCTTTGTGCAAAAAGAAAACCTGGTCCAGGAAAAGGGAAGTCCCCGTTAAAACAAAGAATATCATCTGCTCCGTTAGAACGAATAGCTATTGATATTATGGGACCTTTACCCCTGACCAGAAATGGTAATAAATACATCATGATATTACAAGACTACTTTACCAAATGGTCACACTACAAAGTCAATAAAGTCTGAACGGACCAGTTTTTGTGCTAGAAAGTCTGAACAGAGTCTGAAAATTACTCAAAATTGCTGAAAAGTCTGAACAGAGTTTGAACAGAGTCTGAACATTACTTAAAAGTCTGAACAGAGTCTGAACAGAGTATGAAAATCACTTAAAAGTCCGAACAGAGCCTGAACATTACTCAAAATTGCTGAAAAGTCTGAACAGAGTTTGAACAGAGTCTGAACATTACTTAAAAGTCTGAACAGAGTCTGAACAGAGTCTGAACATTACTCAAAAGTCTAAACAGAGTCTGAACAGATTCTGAACATTACTTTGAAAATTTGTAACAGATTTAAAAAAATAATTACATGAAATTTGTTTGAAATGATTTATTTTTCTTGATGTAATTAATTGATACATATAAACCCTAACCTTTTATTAAATTCTGTGCATAATTTTCCAATATTATTCTCAATGAAAACATTCATCTGAAAATATTATACTTATAACTTATGAAATGCAAAGGTAAGTCACCTGTGAGTGATGGTTTTACCTGTGCATATAGGTAATTAGTCATTTCATTTGTATATTGGAACCACAGGTGATACTGTGGAGATGGGTACTATTTATAAATTGATCATTTTCTTCATTTCCATTTTTCTTCATTTATACATGTATATGTTTTTTTTTAATTACCAAAAAATATACATTATTTCATTTCTCATTAAATTTACCATTTCAATTTTTCTTATTAACTTAATATATTTTACTTCATTTTCATCACATTTTAATTAAATATAACATGTAATATTTCACATAGAAATGCAGTTCTGAAAAGTGAAATTCATTATATAAAAAACTAAACTAAACTAAAAATAACAATCTAAAAATATAATAATAAGTCTGTTAAAATTTAACAACTTGAGGGAAAAAATAAGTTTTGTAAAAGGTCTCAAAAGTGAAATTTATAATAATAAAAAAAAATGGAACACAATCTAAAAATGTATGAATAAGTCTGTTAAATTTCAACAACTTGAAAAAGAATTATTAAACTTTTGTCAAAATTCATACATTAAATAAAACTGTAATATTTTAAATCAACAATCTTTCTAAAATGTATGAAAAATGTACAAGTATTGTTATTTCCCCCAAAAAAGTTGAACTCTACGATTATGATTCTTTTTTTTTCTGTTCTGATATGGAGTTTTAATGAAATTGTGTTGTTATATAAGGAATCATAATTAATTGTCCGAATACATATTTGGCTTTTTTTCATATAAAAAACGGTTATAGTTTAGTTTTTTGCACAATAAACAAACGTCTCTGCAATACACATCTACAAAATTTATCATAATGGAGAACATTCACCCCTTTTCCCATCAGGTGGCGTCACTGTACCAACGGTGGTTACGAAAACGTTTGTTTTCAGATAAACGCTTGTAACCAATGTAATCAAATGGCAATAGCATTACCTACATGGTGTCCTTGATCTGAAAACGTTACGTAATATGACGGTGTGCACAGCATATAGAAAGAACGGAAGTGATCATAAAAGATTTTAATATGATATCTCCTATACCCTTTTTCTAGTTTATTTCACAGTGACCGGTAACAATCATAGGACCCAATGGCAATGTCAATGTAAAATTGCACACGTGTGTTTTTTNTTTTTTTTTTTTTTTTTTTTTTTTACTTCATTTGGGTCTAATCAAAATTTGCACACGCGTTTTTCAGAGTTAATTGAACCAAGTTGAAAATTATACACATGTTTTTTCACACTATATGGTCTAACCATGAAAAATTGCATACTCGCTTTTGCATCAAATGTTTGAAGATCCCCACTGAAGCGCAAGGGCAGGCAAATGCAATAGTGACGAAAATAAAAAGGAAAATCGTTGCTATACAAAACACTACACAGAAAATTATCTTTTATCCCAGTCAGATTTTTTCACAGGAAACAAAAATCAGATTTTGAATTTTTGGACATAAAAAAAAATCAGTAATTTGTCTTCAAATTTTTATAATAAATTTCACCTTGAGAACTGCAGGGCCGGATATCTTTCAACTCAATTTATTTTGTTTCTTTAAAATTAAAAAAAAAACATCTAAAAGTTAAAAAGGTCGTCCTCTTATTGACATGAATATGTGTCTAGGCTGCGTCCATACAACTTCGTATTATAAAATAAGATTTGATTTTTTGTGTTTAACGCCACTTTCAGCAATATTTTAGCTACAAGTTTTAGTGGTGGAAGAAGCCGGAGTACCCGGAGAGAACCACCGACCATGGGCAAGCAACTGGTAAACTTTATCACTTGGGGCTGTGAGTCGAGTGCACCCTTTTTGTAATTTACAAAGCTGGGCACGAACCCACGCCGTATTGGTGATAGGCTTGTATGAGTTGCAAGATCCAACGACCTAACTCATTGAGCCACCCGGGCCCCGTATTATATAATAAGTGTCCGGTTTTCAAGAAACCTTATGCAAGAAAGTTCAACAGTTTAATTATTGCTTCTGATCCGCGGATTTCTCCCGATAAGATTGATTCCTTACAAAGTAAACCTTCAAAGAGATAAAGTTGCATTTTAATGATTTTTTTCTATCACCGTATGTAACGCTATCGTGTAATTTAATAAACACCGTCCAAATATATCTTGTATTTTGTGTAGAGGTTGGTAAATAGCTTGTATTACCGTTGAAATGAAACCGTACACTTCTTGTTTCATGACGGTCAGTTTTTTTTGCTGGAGGAAACCGGAGTTCCCTGAAAAAAAAAACCCACCGACCTGCCGAAAGTCACTGACAAAAGAAATCACATTAGTATTATTACTAATTAATAATAATCAAGTGACTGCTGAAGAAAAATAAAATCCACATAATATGACTGTTCATGAAAAAAAAAATCAACATTATCTATAATACGACACAGGTATTCACGTTTTATTTTTTTCCCATATCTTCAGAATGTTTAATTTGATGCCTTTATTTGAATGACTTAAGAGAAAGCTGAAATCCTAAAATGTTTAATTTTGTATTTTTCAATTTTCGCAAACAGTTTATTGTTAAGAATCACAAAATTAACACCCTTAAAAAAATCCGCTTAAATAGTAGATTAATAAATGTAGATATTTATGTTTCAGACAGAATATGTTTTAACACCGTGTTGGGAGTCAGTGGGTATAGTGTTGCATATGGCAATTTTTCAGCTATATCACGATGTGACCAATTTACTTTTCAACATGAAGATGAGTCCCCAACACGATTATTATTTTTTTTAAGTATTTATAATGATCTAAAAACTGATATAGATGTACATAATTTTCTATGATAAAGCTCTATATCTTAAAGACACGCCACCGTTATTGGAATCGGACACCGTGTACATAAAATTCGCCAAGAATACATTTTTTTAATTGATTGAGATTCTAACCATTGATAAACGTTTATTTATCATGAAAATATAAAATCGCGATACAACAAAACTAGGAAACCAACACGAAAATCATTTATAAAGGGAAATACAAAGAATGTGAACCAATATCAAACTTTGTTTACAACGTACATCTACATGTATACATGTGTATGTAATTGTACTAGTATTACCTCATTCTACATTTATTGTACGTGTACTATGCGTATTTCCTAAGTACAAAATTATTAAAAATATTGATTTTTGCTCATGGAGGACAAAAGAAAATAAATATAAGAATGTAATTTTATTTCATATTCGCATTCACAGTTAGTAATAGGTGCCCGTGACCCAGATATGATTGCAACGTTGTCCTTGTCTTATTTCAACGTGATGACGTGATCACTTTACATAGGTTACAAACGTCTCTGCGAAAATAAAACGCTCAGCTAACCACCGTTAGTACTCGAGCGACACCTGTTGGGTAAATTTGGGTGAATGTTCCCCATTCTTAAAAGTTCATTAAACTTAATTACATTTAGTTACGCAACAATACTACAACATTCTTATACAAATCACATACAGTATGAGTACTAATTAGTTCTCGGGTAAAATACAAGCAACAATACTTGAACAATATTATCACAATTACTGATTATTCAGAGCCCCCACTGTGGATTTGTCATCTATTTTGAGATGCCATTCAATGAAAATAACAACCTAAGATAAGAATTAGATAAGAAATTAAAATTTATAGAATTCATGTATGTTTTTAATGAAATATAAATAACACATTAGGTCACATTTCATTTATTTAGCCTAACTTGGGTCAGTTATCAATCATTAAAAAGACCAACAAAATTTAATCTGTCTAATAAGTATTTACCCTCTTATTATCAACAATAAATTCAGGGAAAAGAGATGAAATAAGAAAGAAATTTTATTGAAAATAAACAAGTACTCCGAAAGGGGGTGGTAATTCCGTGGGTTACCATTCCGCGACACGAATGTCTGTGCCAAGGACGTATATAAACTCCTTTGCCTGTGCTAACAATTATTTTGAAAAGTCACTTTTATTTTCCCACATACATGTGTATTGTGACATTTATACTTACTATTTTATTGCATATTTTTTTATTATATATTTGCATACAAGTATTGCGATCATAAAGTCCAAGTGATCCTCCATATGGTTTACTGTGAAATCGCATAATCACTATTAAAAGGGCTATTCTTTGAATTCAAATTGTCACAGGATGTTTGATACGAATGTAGAACAGAAAGTCACAGGACAAAAAGTCATAGACAAAAAGTCACGGAAGAAAAGTCACAGGACAAAAAGTCACAGTTGTGACTTTTTGTCCGCCAGGGTAAAAAATATAGATTGTGACTTTTTGTCCTTTGACTTTTTGTCCGCCAGGGTAAAAAATATAGATTGTGACTCTTTGCCCTAGGAGTTTTGTGACTTTTTGTCCTGTGATTTTCTGTCCGTTTACCTTTGTGAATTGTATACTGAACTGTCTCATCGAATTTTCGTTCTCAAAAGGCGAAAAATGGTTCGATAATCTGCTTAATGTGAAATATTTACCTTTATATATTTCATCATTTTATAGCTATTTACCAATTTCCAAAACATATAATTTGTTGGTCAAAATCGTAGCTAATGCCCCTTTATGCATTTTTTTTAAGTCTTTGACCCCCCACACTACATACAAGCTTCATTATATGCTTGTACAGTAAATCTATCTTGCAACTTTAAAAAATCTTGGATAAAAAGCTTAAGATATGCTGAAATATTGAAAAGAAAAAAAATGTTTCAATTTGTTCAATTTTTTTCCATGAGGTGGCTTCTCATTTAATAACTCATTAACTGTTGTTAAATAATTGATGAAGAAAATGGAAAAGGCTTTAAAAGTGAATAATACAGGTAATTTTATCTGTCTTACTTGTACAGATAAATGACATGGAAATATGTGTTCTAATAAAAATATAGTTATGTAATCTGAATTGATGCAGTTCACCATTTTATGACCCACTGACCAAATACGTATGCAATAAACATCCTGTCTCAACAAAAAGGGCTGTAAACCTCCTGCTGGTAATCTCCATGGTTGTCCCTGTGCTGTATATATTCAATTAATCATGATCATAGATGAAATAAATAAATAAATAAATAAATAAATATAAGGTTCCCTAAATTAAAACAGAAAAAAAAAATTTAATTAAAAACTTTTGAATTTAGATTTTCAGAAAATTGCTTAATTGCATGAGTGGGTATCATATAATATTTCAAATTCATACATTTTAGAGAGATTGTTTATTTAAAATATTACATTTTCATTTAATATATGAATTTTGACAAAAGTTTTCAAGTTGTTAAATTTTAACATTTTTAGATTGTGTTCTATTTATTTTTTTTATATTATTATAAATTTTACTTTTGAGACCTTTTACAAAAGTTTATTTTTTTTCCCTCAAGTTGTTAAATTTTAACAGACTTATTCTTATATTTTTATATTGTTTTTTTTTAGTTTAGTTCAATTTTTTATATAATGAATTTCGCTTTTCAGAACTGCATTACTATGTGAAATATTACATGTTATATTTAATTAAAATGTAATGAAAATGAAGTAAAATATATTTAGTTTAGAAGAAAAATTGAAATGGTAAATTTAATGAGAAATGAAATAATGTATATTTTTTGGTAATTAAAAAAAAAAACAAAAAAAAACATGTATAAATGAAGAAAATGACAAATTCATAAATAGTACCCATCTCCACAGTATCACCTGTGGTTTCAATATACAACATGAAATGACTAATTACCTATATGTACAGGTAAACCCATCACTCACAGGTGACTTACCTTTGTATTCCATAAGTTATAAGTATAATATTTTCAGATGAATGTTTTCACTGAGAATAAGATTGGAAAATTATGCACAGAATAAAATAAAAGGTTAGGGTTTATATGTATAAATTAATTACATTAAGAAAAATAAATCATTTGAAACAAATTTCATGTAATTATTTTTTTAAATCTGTTACAAATTTTCAAAGTAATGTTCAGAATCTGTTAAAACTCTGTTCAGACATTTAAGTAATGTTCAGACTCTGTTCAGACTCTGTTCAGACTTTTCAGCAATTTTGAGTAATGTTCAGACTCTGTTCAGACTTTCTAGCACAAAAACTGGTCCGTTCAGACTTTCTTGACTTTGTAGTGTCAGAGGCATATGCTTTGCCAAATCACAGAGCAATCACAGTAGCAGACAAACTGGTTACGGAATTTATATGTAAATTTGGATGCCAACACCAAATTCATACAGATCAGGGACGAGAGTTCGAATCTAACCTTTTTCTTGCAATTTGTGATCAGCTAGGTATAGATAAATCTAGAACTTGTACATATAGACCACAGTCTGATGGTATGGTGGAACGTAACAATAGAACAATACAAGACATGTTATCTCTATTCGTAAATGAACGCAGAGATGATTGGGATGATTATTTACCATTTGTTGCAATTGCCTACCGATCAACTCAACATGATAGCACTAAATGCTCTCCAACTTTGTTAATGTTCGGACATGAAATTAGTTGTCCGATTGATATAATGTTTGGATTACCAAAGAGTCAGACACATTTGTCTTGTCCAAATGCTTATTTTGAGTGGGTTCAGGAAGGTTTAAACAATCCATTTGAATTTTCACACAAACAGATAGGTATAAGTGCGTCCAGACAAAAAGAAAACTATGACAAAAATTTAAAAATACGTCAGTTTCATGAAAACACTTGGGTCTGGAGATGGTACCCTCCAGAGGCAAACACAAAACTAGGATTACGATGGATAGGTCCGTATCTGATCATTAAGAAATTAACAGATCTTACATACAAAATACAAAAACATCAAAATTCAAAAGCAATTGTCGTACATGTAGATCAACTGAAACCGTATCTTGGTGAAACAGAACCATTCAACTGGAGAACACATGAAAACAGCACTGCAGAGTGCACAGATAATATTGAAAATGAAACACCGGTTGATGAAAATGAAAATTCCATTGAAATTGACATTCACAGTTCCAAAACTGAATCAATACAAATCCCAGAAATTATCAAAACAAGATCAGGACGTATAAGTAAGCCTAAAAAGATATTTTCACCATGCACTTAGAAACAGTTCATATATATTTGTATTTCTTTTAAGTACTGCTATTTCTGATGTTGTAAAAGGGCCCGTACAGCATCATAAAAGGCACTATTATTCATATAATGCAATATATTTTCCAGATGGAATTACAGATCAATGTAGACAATAATGAATATGAGTCGTTTAAGAATCAACATATGATGAAACTATGGCCTCCAAATGGAACATATTGTAATGTGCCGCATTGTGATAAGACCCAGTTCTTTGATACCTTCAACAAATACAAGGAGCATTTTGGAAGAATACATACAGCAACCGTCAAACTTTTTCTATGCAACTTATATCATTTGTCAAGAAGAAAAGCATCAGTTGTGAAGAAACATATTAAGACACAGCATAAAACTTACCAAAATAAACTCCACCAGATTACGGTAGATAATAAGGATTACGTTTATAACAATGACATACTACCATACCGAATCGGAACGCAAGAAGAACGAAATGAAGCTGTGAAAGAAAGAGCCGAATTAGTCAAACGAAAACAGAAGGAAACAGAGGAGGAGCAGGAAAAAGGAGGAAAATAGCAGAGAGATGCACTGTAACACACATTGAAGATAAATATTACAATGCCCGAGATGAACGTTTACAGTTCGACTTCAGTACTAAGAAGACAACAATGACAAGAACAGTTATTCGAACAAAAGACAGAAAAAAAATAAACATTAATTTGTCATTTGTTTAATATTTTTTTCATGATACTGAAAATTGCAGATAGACTGTTTTTTTTTTGATAATTTATAGTTCAAATTTAAATTATTAATTAATATCAATTAATATCTAGATAATTTGATCTCATTTTTTATAATATATTGAAAATATTTTTGATATTTCACTTTTGTACATATGTTGAAATTTTTTTGGATAAGTTTTTAATATTTTTTATGTAAGTATCTTTACACTCGGTATTAAAGTTTAATTATGGGTAAATTTTTTGATAATTTTCTCAAATATTTTTTTGTTGAGATCAAATGAGTACATTTGATCTTTTAAGTGGGGAGGAATGTGGCAGATCAGCCAAGAGTTATCATTCTTGACTGTTGATATTTTGACAAATACCAATACACTTCCTGTTTCAAACAGAATTAAAAGGTTTGTTTTGTTTGATATAAAGTAATTTAGTTACTTTTAACAGTTAGATGTTGAAAACATATCAGAAAGGTAATTTATTTGCAGTTACAATTTGGACATTTTACCTGATAATCAGTTGAGTTCATATTATATAGATATCCAAAGTAATTTGTTTTTAATGGTCCAGATTTATATCTCCAGAAGGTAAATTATAGTATATCACAATAGCCAGGTTGTTGAATCTCAATGCTATTTTCTGGATCACTCTTTTGCTTTCGGTCAGTCTAAATTGGGAGTAGATTTTGACATGTTAAAATTACATCTCCTTTCATTATTGGATTATTCAACATAGGGTTAAAATTAAGGATGTTAAATTGGGAATGTAAAACTGGTTTGGTGACCTTACCCTTGAAACTGCCACTTCCTCTTATTCATATTCATTGATTTTCATGTTGGATTAGATATTTTTTCTAGAGCTTATCATTTACATTTCATTGTCATGTCATGCTTTATTATGGTACCTAATACATATCATATCATATAATCTTGCTATATCACATCCATGAATTCGACCATGCTAGCTTATACTCGTCTCACTATATTCTGGGGTGAGTTATTAGCTTTGTCCTCCCAATGCCCCTCCCATGTGTATAGTGTGGGTAAAGTTGTTCGGACTATTTCTTGTATACACCTTTGTCCCCAAAGAGTGATAAAGGTAATCTTGGGCAGATAGTTTATTAAATCGAACCTGGTGTTGTATTTGATTGACTGACAATATAGTGTAACATATGCACACCTAAGCTAGTAGCTCACTTGATTGTCAGGTCAGTCTGGCTACAATAGTAATAAAGAAATAAAAAAGAAAACATTTGAAATTATAATAAATAACAGTATTACTTACAATAGAACTCTGATAGTACACGTACAGGGACAATTCTAGATTAGAAATTTACAACACAATCGTAGAGTTGGACGTTTCATGATTTAAGAGATAGAAAGCATAAGTCTTAAACATAGTCTTAAAGTATAAGATTGTATCTTAGTCTTAAAGTGTTGGACTTAAGCTAAGTCTTCAAGAGTTATACTTATTCTTAATATTAAAGTGTAGACTTAACCTTCCAAGCTTTGTCTAATATAAAGAGCTAATTATAAAGAGAAACAGATAAACACGAAGACTGACTGTAAAATATTATGTGATGCTATAGTTAACATAGAAAATTAATGAAGAGAAAACTATTAAAATGACAATAAATATAAGTTGCCATCAAGATGTTTTGATTTATTATTACAACATTGATATGACAAGTACATAGACAGTTCTAGTTCTATAAGTTCGACTTTTCATGGTTTAAGAGATGAAAATTAATATGTTTTTGTTGATGATTCTATAAACAACTATTTGTCTATTCACTGTTAATATCCGTTCATTAAAATACAACATTTCTTGTGCTTGATTATAGTTAATCATCAATTTAGAGAAATAATATATATCTTTACAACATACAAATATACTAAAGGTGAGAAATAGTGAGCATCTATAACAGTTTGTTTACTGTTTTAATATACTACACTACGTTACAGTAATTATACTTACATCCCGCCAATACTGAAAAGACATAATTACAGTATGATATTAAAATGTAACAATAAAGTATAACAGTATGTAATAGTACATTATCAAAATGCTGGTATTAATAATAATGTATACACTACAGTCATTTAAAATGTGATATTAGATCTACTTAACCTGATACAGGTTCATATGTAGAACAACATGTCTAAGTTAATGTTAATATTAAATAATACCGTACTGTGTTGGTGTATCTACAGGTTTATATGTAGTACAATATGTCTAAGTTAATGTTAATAGTAAATAATACCGTACTCTGTTGGTGTATCCATATGTGTATATGTAGTACAACTTGTCTAAGTCCGAATAGCCAGTAAATAAGTGTTTTATTATACCAAAGGCAATCTAGGAAATCAGAGAAAATATGGCTATTAAAAAGACACAAGCAGAAGTTCTTAATACTATATATTAAGAAAAAATATCAACAATAAAAGCTTCAGCAGATGCCATTTTATCATCTGGTAAACACATAATCGTATCTCTTTGGCATGTAGGTGCGTGTACGTTAAAACAGGAAAGATCCTAACCATAAAAGCGCGGGAAAATGTATGATGTTTGAATTGAACTATTTCCCTAGGGAAATAGTCATGATCAGTCATCAATACTATTTAAGCAAAATCAGCAATTGGATTTTTATGTACAAAATAGTAATTTTATCTGCATTTAATTTTATATAGAAAATATATACTGAGGTATAATAATAAAGTATAACAGTATATAGTAGTACTTTATCATAATGCTGGTATTAATAATAATGTATACACTACAGTCATTTAAAATGTGATATTAGATCTACTTAATCTGATACAGGTTCATATGTAGAACAACATGTCTAAGTTAATGTTAATAGTAAATAAAACCGTACTGTGTTGGTGTATCTACAGGTTTATATGTAGTACAACATATCTAAGTTAATATTAATAGTAAATAATACCGTACTGTGTAGGTGTATCTACAGGTTTCTATGTAGTACAACATGTCTAAGTTAATATTAATAGTAAATAATACCGTACTGTGTTGGTGTATCTACAGGTTTCTATGTAGTACAACATGTCTAAGTCAATATTAATAGTAAATAAAACGTACCGTGTTGGTGTATCTACAGGTTTCTATGTAGTACAACATGTCTAAGTTAATGTTAATAGTAAATAATACCGTACTGTGTTGGTGTATCTACAGGTTTATATGTAGTACAACATGTCTAAGTTAATGTTAATAGTAAATAATACCGTACTGATTTGGTGTATCTACAGGTTTATATGTAATACAACATGTCTAAGTTAATGTTAATAGTAAATAATACCGTACTGTGTTGATGTATCTAC
>MJUT01000696.1:0-14019 GCA_002080005.1 Gigantidas platifrons
CTAGGTAAATTCGTCGGCGATTATATTGCCAAACCTAGCCATATTGACAGCAAACAATAAATGAGTACAACGCCGTCTATTTAAAAAAAAATATATTTCTTTTTGTCTTATTCTGTCTGTTAACATATATCACCTTGACCCTGGCTTCCAAGTGATTGAATTACAATATTGAAGTGAAAAATATATAATTTTATTTACAATTAATATTATTTTAAATTTACCTATAAAATAGATTTTATACCACATATATTTTATTTACACCAATATTTATATAATAGTTACTGATATGGAGGGCAATATCAGAATATACACACTGCCCAAGGGTCGTGGTCCGTACCACGACCCAAGGGCAGTCTGTCTATCCTGATATTGCACTCTATATCAGTAACTATTGTGTTTATTGCATTGAAGACCAGAATCTGACACATACAATATAAATGCATAGAAATGTTTGATCAGGATCATTGCAAGTTTCCCTAGGCGTTATCACCTTCGTTATTACCTAATTTGAATTGACTACAGCAATTGTTTGAATGGTGTTCAACTTATAATGAGAAATAAAATGAAATTATAAGTAAAATTGTAATTTATAAAAAAAAACGCGAGCAAACAAATATCCGTGTATAGACCAGTAGTACCAGCCTATACACGTTTTTGGACCGGTCTATATCACCATTCCAGTCTATATCGTGGAATAGTGAAGGTCACGTGGAGAGTGTTCAGCCAATTAAATGTATGGTTTTTATTCTGAAATGCAATAATTATATAATAGTTACTTATGTAAAGGGCGTTATCGTGATTTATAGACTGCCCAAGGGACAGTAGTATTGACTGAAACATTGATAATGCCTGAGCCGCAGGCGAGGACATTATCAGTGTTGAAGTCAATACTACTGTCCCAATGGCAGTCTATCTATCATGATAATGCCCTATATACATAAGTAACTATTATCTTTATTTCATTTGAAAGAAATAAGACTTTCAAAATAATTTTGCTCATTTTAGTACGTAATGCTAGTTTACATTGACCTCCGTTGCATTTTAAAAAGGAACGTAACTCTAAAACCTCGAGGGTCATTAACATGATAATGACCGCGGGCATTATCATGTTAATGACTGGTGGATTTCTTTAACGCAGATTAATGCATGACACATGACCATGTCTACACCAATGAAAAAGTTGAATTTAGAACTGATATGAAATAAATCAACAATACCACCTGTATAAAAAAAGGAGATCGAACTACGATGAAAAATCGTGCCTCGGTTATTTTACCTTCCACAATAAAAGTGGGTTACATTATGAATTTGTGGAAAGGATTTTTTTCTAATGTAATAGATAAGTTATATAATTCAAATTTAAGAAATATAATTTATTTCATTATCAATGTAAGGCGCCGTCTATTTTAACGAATTTAAATCTTGCCAAAAATATATAAAAATAACGCAGGAAAATCTATGCCACAGGTAAAGTGCACGCGGGAAATCGTTTGAAACTGGCACAGTTCCCGTCGCTAGGTGTAATCATCCGTTGTCAAGTGTACTGTTAAAAATTAGTAAACACTAATCATCCAATCAAAATAAAGCATTTTCATATGTCATGTACTAAATATATATAATATGCATTCCTTCCACTAATACAAATATAAACATCAAGATAGTATCCATTTTTCATATATTAGCACCCCACTACCAATACATAAATAAGTAAATATTATGCAAATTATTTTAGGAACAATGAGCAAGTTGTTTTTCTCCAAAAACGAGGCATTCTTTCGCGTGGAGTCAAATGGGAGAGTTGTGTATTTGATTCGTCTGGGAAAACTGATGGACGGGTTGGTACCCCGCAGCGTAGATACTAAGTCTTTTATCAATTAAATATTGTAATTTGCTACTATTGCATTTCTTTTGAATAAGATAATTTCTGCGAATAGATTATCACTATAAATATCCATAAAATGGAAAAACCCTTCCATTAAATTAAAGCAAAGTTACTTTTATTTCAGTCAATAAGATATATGTAAAAAGGACTATACGTCTCAAAACAATGTGCTCCGGAAGGGTAGGTATTTGTTTTCCAATTAACGTCCCAAGAGAAACAACCGACAATCACCGAAGAGCTATCATTGATCTGATTAAAAACCTACATGAACTGTCGCAGTGCAAGATGACTTATTTTCTTGATAAGTGTGACCGACAATTATTTATATTGACAATCATTATCTACATGAAGTAATAGAACGTCACATTTAAAGGCAATGAAGAACATTATATTTCTGGTTTTGTTTTTCTGTATTTGATTTTCGGATTAAAAGCAGAAGAGGAGGATCTGTCACACATAGACAAAGACATGATTATGGTTATAGCTGATAAAATCATCACCGAGCGAATGGAAGTTTTGGACAATAAAATAACCAGAGAATTTGATGCAAAACTGAAGATTGTAATGGAGGAACAGTATCATAACAAGGAAAAAGTAAAAACCCTGGAGGAAACAATAGTGAAACAAAAGAATGATATTGCAAAATTACAGAATATGGAAGAAACGTTAAACTTACAACGACAGGAGATAACGGCACTGAATGAAATAGTGAATGAAATGAAGCTAAAGTGGGATAAAAATAGACAAGATACAATTCTGGTAAAGAAACACTATTATGATCGCAAAGATCACGTTCTGGTAAACAAAGGATCCGATAACAATAAGAATACTTCTGAAGTAAGCCAAAGACAATCATCTCACAGACCAGACACAGCTTTCGACAAACACTCGACACCTACTAGAATTCAAATAAAAGGAGCACCTCTAATGGATAAAAAGGACACACACAGATTCGATGGAAGGTCTGAAGTACCCATCAACCGAGGTAAGTATGTAAAAGATATTTGTTCGCTAAATATATCTAATTATTTTATAGGAAAAATATTTAGCTATATCCTGGGAGTGACGTTTTAGTAAAACAAAGAGAAGTACCAAGAGAAAAGTCATTGGCAAACTTGACCAAACAAGACAATATCGAGTACGATGAGTAAAACTATCATGACTTGGTGGTGATAGGCACTGAGCGAATATAAAACCAACTACTACTCGCTCAAGTAGATTCAGCAGATACCTGTATTTATTAGATAACGGTAAATTGTCAATTAGAAACAAAAATCCACACAGACAGGTGATTTGAATCCTCTTTGTACATTCAGTGTATAGTACAAATAAGACTAGATGATACAAATAATTCTATTATATTACAATAATGCAACAAGATCAACAGCAGTTAATTTAATTTAGTTTCAGATGGTTGTTTTTTCGTTCTGTAGCAAGATATGTTCTTGCTATACCGATGATGTTGTAGATTAAAGAGACGGTAATATACCATTTCTGTGTTTATACGTTTTGTCCGGTACAAAACTAAAGATGCAGTGGATGTTTTACGACAGTTATTAACAAAGTATTTGCTGTCCCCGTGAATCTCCAGGTTTTGTTCTTTTTGAAAGTTGAAGATTAAAATGCTTACAAATCCATTTCAAGAAAATAAAATATGTAAATATAACTTAGGCATACTTACTTTTGGAACGTAAATAAAGCAGATGTTTTTTTCATTGCAGCAACTAGATTTTTCAAGAGACAGGAGACGTCAACTGTTGCATTCTATGCTTACATGAGTAAAAACGAAATTACCATTGGACCACATCACACATTAATATTTGACCACATTGAAACTAATATCGGTAATGGTTACAATGGTCACACTGGAGCATTCATAGCACCACTTAATGGTGTCTACATGTTCTTTTATACTGTTTTTGGTACACAGCCGAGTTCCATGTCGATTGAGATAACTGTTAACAGTGTTGCCCGTGGTACTATATATGTTGACAATGAAGCAGCTCCCAGCGCTTATACAGGATCCACAGGCGTTGCTGTATTCGTTCTTAACCAAGGTGATGACTGTTTTATACGAACCCATTCTACTTATAAATCAACTGAAGATATTGAAAGTGACTCTTTGATGCGTACATCTTTTTCAGGAGTAAAAATCGGTTAAGAAAGCAGCGTGACAGCAAAATAAAGTATACACTTAACGATATCTGTTTAAAATGAAGAATACAAATTCGACGTATCTGCTTCGTTGTGCCTGTACCTTTCCCGATGTGTATTAGTTTTCATTCAACTTCTTGACATTCCATTCACTGTAGTTGGTCTGTATTGTCCATTTGTATTCCATAGCAAAATATTTTGCAGATATGTGATCTGTCTACTCAGAACCTTTTCCATCCAATGCTAAAAATGTCACTTGAACTTTATAACAAAGAGTAAAACAAACTCTGATTAAGAAACAGTTGTAACCAATAAGGGTAATAAACTACTCTTTTATCCTGTAAGAAAGATAAAATAATGTGTAGGTGCATGTAAAATAATAGTTAAAGGGTGAGGGTTATGGCTATTGTGTTTAACGCAACTTTCAACAATATTTCAGTTATATCGTAACAGTCACTTTAATTGATGGAGGCAACCGAAGTACTCTGGGAAAACCATCGACCTGTCGTAAGTCACTGACAAACTTTATCACATAATGTTGTATCGAGTACACCTCGCCATGACTGAGCGGGATTCGAACTCTCAACTTTAGTGGTGATAGGCCTTGATTGCATAAACTATATAAAGATGGAAAATACAAAAATATCGGACAACAGCAACCTCGACCCGTCTTAAAACCCAGATTGAAACAAGGTATTTAGACAGGTATGTCTCTCCTGTTCCATGCATAGCACATGTCTTGAATTTTCAAAAGTCAATCATCAGTACAATTTGGATCAAAGAGGGAAAATGCTTATACTTATATCGGATAAGCAGTTGAAATATGGAAATCTCATAATGTCAATGAACGATGGCAACCGTAAATTGTTCAAGACTCAGTATCCATGATTTTATAATATAGGTTCTTAAAAAAATGAAGGCTAATTGAATAATATTAGATAATGTCGAATACGCCTTTATAAATGGAAGCAGGAAAAGAAAACGTTTTTCACTGATATAAGAATTAAATGATCTATTTGTGTCTGAGGTCATGCATTTGTCGAGATAGGACAGTTGTACCTATGAACAATAACGTCTGTTAGCTTGACTTCTGCTGAAGTTGACATGTACTAGATGGAACATTTTGAGATAACATATTTAATTTTATCTGAATACTGAATCAATGTCGAGATAATAAAGTGAAAAATAAAAAATACTAGTTCCAAAATATAATTGAAAGATTGTACGCACAGTTTCATGACCGCTCACTTTCCTGAAAAAATACAGACAATTGAATAAAACGTGGTGGGATTTAACTTATATGGGCACAATCCTCCCCTGTTACTGAAATGCCAACCCTCAAATACAAGTGGGTAGGCAGCGACGCTATATATAAACGATAGAGAAAAACGAAGGCGCAATCAAGAATGGACAATCCAGAGACACAGGCTCATTGCGCTCACGATATCAAAGCGAATACAAATTAAGCTCAACATAGGTAACCAAAACGATTAGCAACGCGGACACCACCAACAAACGGGTGGGGGTGGGGGTGTTAACCCAGGTGCTCACGAAGAACGACGAGTCCTAATCTTGAACTTTATACACAGGGTCTTATAGATGTAATCTTGATGACATATATGTATAAATTGCTACAATAGCATTTCTTTTGAATACAATTATTTCTGCGAATACATATTCACTGAAAAGATGCATAAAGTACGAAAATCCTGTCACTGAGTCTTAGCGAAACTACTTTTATATTTCATTCAATAACCTTAGTGTCAGAACGAATACTAGAAATATACTCCGAAAAACTATGTGCTCCGGAAGGATATGTATCTCTTTCCCTATTAACGACACCAGAGAAACCGTCAATCGCTGAACATTTAACCGAAGATGTAATCTAATTAAAAACGTACACGGATGTCGTAAGGTAACAAAGTAGACATTCTTGATAAGAGTGACCGACAATTATTTATATTGGCAATCATTATCTACATTAAGCAATAGAGCGGCACATTTAAAGACAATGAAGAACATTATATTTCTGGTTTTGTTTTTCTGTCATATGGGTTTTGGATTAAAGGAAGAGGATGACAATCTGTCACACATAGATGAAGACATGATTATGGTCATAGCTGATAAAATCATCACCGAACGAATGGAGGTTTTGGAAAATAAAATGACGAGAGAATTTGATGCAAAGCTGAAAATTGTAATGGACGAACAATATCATAAAAATGAAAAAATAAAATCCCTGGAGAAAACGATAGTGAAACAAAACAATGAAATTGAAAAGTTACAGAATATGGAAGAAACGTTAAACTTACAACGACAGGAGATAACGGCACTGAATGAAAATGTGAATAAAATGAAACTAAAGTGGGAGAAGGAAAGAAAAAATACTATTCTTGTGAATGAACACTATAATGGTCACAAAGATCCCGTCCTGGTAAACCAAGGATCCCATAACAACAAGAATACTTCTGAAGTAAATCAAAGACAATCTTCCCACAGAGCAGACACCACTTTAAAAAAATACTCGACACCTATACGAATCCAAATAAAAGGAACACCTGTGATGGATAAAAAGGACACTAACAGATTCGATCGGAGATCGGAAGTACCCATCAACCGAGGTGAGCATGTCCAATATTACTTAAAAATATTTAACTATATCGTGGGAATGATGTTTTAGTAAAGAAAATGGAGTACCAATAGTAAAGTCATTGTGAAATCTGACCAAGCAAGTCAATATCGAGTAGTGATATGCACTGGGTGTATGAGCTAATATAAAACCAACGACTATTCGATCATGTAGACTCCTAAGACAACTGTATTTATTAGAGAAAACAGTATAAAATCCACATAGACAGGTGATTTGAATTTGAATTTGTATAGTCAGTACAGTCAGTGTATAGTACAATTATAGTAGTTCTATTATATTACAATAGTGCACCAATGATGGTGTAGAGTAAAGAGGTGGTAATATGCAATTTCTGTTTTCATATGTTTTGTCCGTTATAAAGCAAAGGATCCAACGCATATTTTAAATCAATTAAAATAGATAAAGTATTAACTATTCTCGTGAATCTCCAGGTTGTGTTCTTGTTGAAAATTGAAAATTATGATGCTAAAAAATTCATTTCAAGAAAATAAAATATATAAATTTTTTGAACTAAGCATATTTTATTGCTCTAATATAAGCAATGGGGTTGGGCACAAGTTATAACAACATTATAAATACCATCTCCCTACAATTTACAACATAGCATAATACATGGCAAAAATCAATAAAATAAATATTAGAACAATGTATAAATGAAATTAACTTTTACAAAAAAAGACAAAATAGATTTTACAAAGAAGAGGGGAAAAAGAACTTGTGAAAATAACACCTGCAACAATCAAACCTATGACTATTACGTATGAACGTTTGAACTGCTGTCAAAATATCAACATTTTGTGCTTCAGTTTAGTTTTCGTTTCCATGTAAAATTATATCTATATCTATAGCTCCGTAAATTTGAAGTATTAAAAATAAAGTATTTCTGATATGTTCATTAATTGGACATTCAAGAAAAAAGTGATTTACATTTTCGCACTCAAAAACCACAAGCACATCCAGGATTGTCCTTTAAATTAAATCTGAATAAATCGTAGCTAAGAATACTATAACGTATTTTAGTGTGAATAATGTTCAATTTTCGTACACCGGTAGAATACCAAACTGGAACTAAGGCTTTGTTAACTAGTTGCCTTTTAAAACTAATGTAACTGAGGGCATTTCTATTCTCTAAATATAAGGAGTTCCAGAGGCACGAAGTGTAGATGGGAAGAAACCGGAATTTGTCAGAGTTAATCTATAGCTAGGAATGGTAAAATTTTCACTGTTTCTTAAAAGATAATTAGTAGTTTCGGAAATTCTAGGGGGTAAGAGGGGACAGAATTATTGACTATATTATACATCCAACAAATACATCGCCTATTTCGTCTATCTATAAGTTTTTCCCACCCAGTTTCTAAATATAAAGAATCTCTACTAGCGTAAGCTGGTAGACCGGTAGCAATCCTGGCAGCTTCAAGTTGCAGTTTTTCGAGTTGTCGGTCAATTATACACCACAGCCATTCCACACTTCGCATCCATATTCCATGATAGGTCTAATAAATGTGAGATAAATTTTACTTAGGGGATTACGATTCAAAATAAACTTTAGCTTCCGTAAAATTGATATCTTTTTGGAAACACTTGAACAAATATAATTAATATGACAATCCCACTTACAGTTCTCACTAAATGTTATTCCCAAATGTCTATGAGTTCCACAAGAGTCTAATAAAGAGTTTTGAAAATATAAGTTATTACAATCACTAGGAAGTGTATTTGAAATAAATAAAAAGTTTGTTTTATTTAGATTAAACTTAATCAGCCAAGTATTGGCCCAGTCATTGATTTTGACTAAATCGCTATTAATTTTAGTTTCAAGTAACTGGTATGAGTATGAACTGTATGACAGAGAGGTATCATCTGCAAATAATCGAGTCAAAGATTCAAGGTTATCAGCTATGTCATTTATATAAATAAAAAACAATAGAGGACCAAGTACTGAACTATAAATATATCTTAGTCATACTTACTTTCGGAACGTAAATAAATCAAATGATTTTTTTCATTTTTTGGTTATTTATTTATTTTTTGTTTTTATTATTATTTAATTTTCTTTGAATACTGAATCATTGTCGATATAATATATGAAAAAAAATACTACACTGGACATCACAACAGTTGCAGAATAGAATTGAAAAATAGTACACACATAATATTTATGACGGCTCACTTTCCTGGCTTGCTACAGACATTTCATATTAGTGAAATACACATCATGCAAGTGAGTGTGTTCCATATATAAGTAAAATACCAACACTTAGACATAATTGGGTAGTCAATATGCATTGTAAATTAGCAATAGAGGAAAGTAAAGGGGCAATCAAGAATGGCGAATTCAGAAACATTGGACACATGACACAGAACGAAGACAAGTCCATGGCCTCAACTATGAATTAAATATTAGATAGTACACAAGGCCGCCGAAAGACATAATAGGGAAACAATAGGTAGGTAACTTTTAAACACAACATAGAAAACCAAAACGATTAGCGACACAGACCCCACCAAAACCGGATGGGGGTGGGGGTGTGAACCCATGTGTTCACGAAGAACAACGAGTCCTTATCTTGAACTTTATACACAGGGTCTTTTACATGTAATCTTGGTTAGTGTTAGACCATTAAGAGAGAGAGAGAGAGAGAAAAGAGAGAGAGAGAGCCTCAACCGTAGTTTAAATATTAAAATAGTAAATAGTACACAAGGCCATCGGAAGATATCATACGGAAACAATAGGTGAGTTTGCACCAATATCTTATTGTTAATTTCATGCTTTGTTATCTGTTTGCAGGTGACAAATACTTCACAACAAGTTGTTGATATTATTCCGTAGAGCTGATATATTGCCGAAAGTGTCACATTCAAGATATACATGTGTGACAAAATTAGTTAATACGTTTTTAAAAAATGCGTATGCAAATTCTAAAAATAAATTAAGGCTATATATATAGGTGATAATTTACGCACTTGACCGTATAATTTCTTTCCTCAATTACACGAATTCCCCTGTTTATCTACAGTGTTTTAATTGTTTAGTATACACAGTTGGCATGCAAATAATTAATTTACCACTTTCGAAACAGTAGACCATTTTTATTTATCAATTTATTGCCTAAATATAATATCTTAAGCATACAAATAGTTTATATTTTTATTGTTTATAATTACTACGATAACTAACAGATTCATATACGGTTGGGATATGAAATAATACACGGAAATAGTCTGGTCCTTTAATACACGCTTTATGGTTATTATTGGGTTAAATAAAATCGTTTTGATGATGCAGACTTTTGGAATCGTCTGTATAAAATGGTATAGTCCAAAATAGGGTATATAAACGCTTGTTGCAGCGTGTCTGATGACTTTGCGTTGCTCTGTCGAGCAACATGTTTGGCCACTAGCCTATGCAGTATTAGTATTCGCTCTTGGTTACTGGATTAGCAGCTTTACGCACAGGTTAAAGTTACAATAGTGGCGTGCGTCAAAACGCACAGGACTGACGTACAAGTGCTGAAAAACGCACAGGTTGAATTAGCTATAGTGGCGTGCGTAAACGCACAGGACTGACGTACAAGTGCTGAAAAACGCACAGGTTGAATTAGCTATAATGGCGTGCGTAAAACGCACAGGACTGACGCACAAGTGCTGTAAAAACGCACAGGTTAAATTAGCTATAGTGGCGTGCGTAAAACGCACCGGACCGACGCACAGGTTGATCTAGTGATAGGTGCGTGCGTCAAAAACGCACAGGCTGAACCAGTAATAGGTACGTGCGTAAAGCGCACAGGTTAAACTGGCATTAGGTGCGAGGGTAAAACGCACAGGTTAAACCAGTAATAGGTGTGTGCGTAAAACGTACAGGTCCAACGTACTGGTGCTGAAAACGCACAACATCGTCCATAGATTTAACTGTATAAGCTATAAACACGATATACAGATCGTCACTTGAATCCAGAGAAGTAACTCTGGTACGAACCGGATTACGCCGGTGACGTGCAACCCCTGCACGTTACACATGTACTGATTGAATTGAATGTTTTATTGTGCAATTATTCAGCTATTGTGCCAGCAATAAACCATGCATGTAATAATGTCTGTTGTGATGGACCCGTGCGTGGATGTTCCGATTGTCACTAGGTAAAATTGTGAACAAAATATATAATATGCATTCATTCCACTAATACAAACGTTCAGCTATATCAACCTTTTTCATATTTTAGCACTCCACTACCAATAAATAAATAAATAAATAAATAAATAAATAAATAAATAAATTAATTAATTAATAAATTAATTAATTAATTAACTAATTAATAATATTACGCCAATTATTTTAGGCCCAATGAGCATATTGTTTATCCCAAAACACGAGGCACTCTAGATCTTTTGTGTGGAGTCAAATGAGAGAGTTGTGTATTTGATTCGTCTGGTACAACTGATGAACGGGTTGTTACCCGCATCATGGATACTAGGTCTTTTATTAATTATATTCTAACTATATATCATTTCTTTTGAATAAAATAATTTCTGTGAAAAGATTTATCACTATCAATATCCATAAAATGCAAAAACCCTTTCATTAAATTAAAGGAAAGTTACTTTTATTTCAGTCAATAAGCTATATGTAAAAAAGAACTATGCGTCGCAAATCCATGTGCTCCGGAAAGGCAGGTATTTGTTTTCCAATTTTCCCCAGAGAAACCGGCAATCACCGAAGAGTTATCATTGATCTGATTAAAAACCTACATGAACTGTCGCAGTGCAAGATGCCATACTTTCTTGATAAGAGTGACCGATATTAATTTATATTGACAATCATTATCTACATTCAGTAATAGAACGTCACTAAAGACAATGAAGAACATTATATTTCTGGTTTTATTTTTCTGTCATTTGATTTTCGGATTAAAAGCAGAAGATGACAATCTACTAAAAATAAACGAAGACATGATTATGGTAATAGCTGATAAAATCATCACCGAACGAATGGAGGTTTTGGAAAATAAAATGACGAGAGAATTTGATGCAAAACTGAAGATTTTAATGGAGGAACAATATCATAACCAGGAAAAAATAAAAGCCCTGGAGGAAACAATAGTGAAACAAAACAATGAAATAGCAAAACTACAGAATATGGAAGAAACGTTAAACTTACAACGACAGGAGATAACGGCACTGAATAAAGTTGTGAATGAAATGAAGCTAAAGTGGGATAAAAATAGAAAAGATACCATTCTGGTAAATGAACAATATTATGGTCGTAAAGATCCCGTTCTGGTAAACCAACAACAGTATCATGACATGAATACTTCTGAAGTAAACCAAAGACAATCTTCTCACAGACCAGATACCACTTTTGAAAAATCCTCGACATCTACTCGAATCCAAACAAAAAGAAAACCTATTATGGATAAAAAGGACACTAACAGATTCGATCGGAGATCTGAAGTACCCACCAACCGAGGTAAGCATCTAAAAGATATTTGTTCGTTAAATGTACCTGATTATTTTACCAGTATTCAATGTTGCATTACAGATACTTAACTATATCGTGGCGACGGCTTTGTACTAGAAGAAGCGGTGTACCAAGAGAAAACGCTGTGCTAGTCGTTGGCAATCGTGACTAAACAATGCACTATCGAGCATAGAGTCGAACTCGCATGAGCTAGTGGTGATACATAGATGAGTATAATATAGGGTTATTGCATGAATATTGGTGAAAATTGTCCTGAGCAGTATATGATATTACAGGAGCTTGGGAGTGCAAATATGATATACTGCGAGGGACAATATTCACCAATATTCATGCAATAACCCTTTTATTATATAGTAATAAATATTTTTAGTAACAAGTTTTGAAATTTTATGAAAATTTTGAATTTTTTTGTTGAAATTTTTGAAATTTAAAAAAAAATTTGAATTTTTTTTGAAATTTTAAAATCTTATGAAATTTTTGAAAGTTTTGAAATTTTATGAAAATTTTGAATTTTTTTGAAATTTTTGACATTTTAAATTTTTTTGAAATTTAGAAATTTTAAGGGTGTAGGCCTGGGTAACCCCCAAATTTTCCCATCATTCAATTTTTCTTAAATTTGCACCATGGAATAGTTATGTCTAAATACATTTTCTGACAAAGTTTCAAGAAATTTCACCGTGCTGTTTTCTCCATAGCACATCCTAAATATAGCAAGTTTGGGGGTATTCCCGACGCCAGGTGGTAATACTAGTTTTGGAAGTTTCTAATAGATATACGCATTTATTTCTGGTTGAAAGGGAATATTTTGACTTTAATACACTTGACAGTGTTATTGTTCAATAAATATGAAATATCTAGCATATATGAATATCCTGTATGGAGATAATCACGTGCAAACAGTGGAAATTGGGAAAAAAGGGGGGATGCCCTGAGGTATCACCCTGGTACTAAAAATGTTATTGAAAAAAATTCTGTCATTTAATTTCCACCAAAAAATGTTACAGTAAAGAAAATATATATAGACATCATTGAACCAAATTTTACAAACTTTTACCGTCGGATTTTTAAAATATTTAAATTTATGTTTTTCATGGCACCCAGAAAAAAAATGAAATTGTCGAGGAAAGTTACCACACACCCATCTTTTGCTAGTTTCTTTGTTTGTGAGATAAAAATTAACTAGTTACCAATAACAAAACACTTTTGAATTCTTATAATTGACACAGTGGATGTCCAAATTACAAGGAGCACAACTATGGAAAGGAAAAGGAAAAGGAGTCATACTTTTTAACTGGCCAAATCCAATGTAAACAATCTTTATCACCAAGAAGCTTGGAATTGAGGTGGAATTTTCAAACGCACAGATGATCATATATTTGAGAAGACACTGAAAATAGAGTTATCTCCCATACCTCAGGTCTACACCCTTAAATTTTTTTTTTTTTAAATATTATAATTTTTAAAATTTTTGAAAATTTTGAAATTTTTGAGATAGCGCAATATACATATATCATGCAAATATAAGGATATATTGCACGATTCTTTTCCATTGAAATTAATATGAAAATATTTACTACTATATACTAAATACAATTACTACACGATCATTTAGACTTCTAAGGCAACTGCATAAATACGATAAAGATAAATTGCCAGTTAGAGGAAACAGTTTAAGATCTACGTAGACAGGTTATTGAAAGGTAAACCATATCTTTTTTCATCAATGAAACCCATCGTACAAAGTACAAATAAGGTTATGATAATTATATAGGTTCACACAAATTCGTTTCAAGAAAAATGAAATATATTTGTTGCATATATTATACAATTATAGTCTTTTGTTGAGGTCAATACGAG
>MJUT01000702.1:5449-20814 GCA_002080005.1 Gigantidas platifrons
AAAAAAAAAAAAAAAAGTGTTGCTTGTTCAAGATTTTAGTGCCTCCAAAAATTCAATTTTCAGAAGAAAAAAAATAAGTAAAAAAATTTCGCTCACCCGCTCCATTTTTTTAATGAAATAATCCGAAGAACAAGTAATCAATTTGGAGTGGCCTTAGGATGATATTATTTGCCTTATTTTATATTTTTACTCATCTAGCCCCTGTGCTATTTGCCTCTGGTAAGTAAATTTGATTTTTTTCTTACAATCTATCAGGGTTGGCAAAATGCCAGCATTTATGAGTATTTTCCATGCCGGCAGTATTTAGCGGGAAATACTGGTAAATACCGACATTTACTGGTCGATTGAATTGACCACCCTGGAATTAATGGCTGGTCAACATTCAATTAGAACATTTCAATAATGCTGATTTATTGCTATATAGTTAACATTTAGTATAAGCCCATTTGTTAAATACTCTGTAAATTTTAATAGAAATATATTATATTAGAATAAAAATAAGAAAATTAGTAAGGAACTAATAACCTGTTTCGTACTTGCTGACTGCTATTTATGTAATCCAGGGTTGAAGCCATACTATATCTCAAACCATACCTAGCTAGGATTCCCCTTGTTACTTTTGCCCAGACAGTTTATTGCAAATTTTATAACTTTACAATAGAACAGGAAATCATCTACAACATTTTATTGTTTCTATCCTGTCCCTGTATATCCAGAATGTCCCCTTGAATAAACATTCTCTTGAAAGTTGTTGTTTTAATAATTAAGACCCTAATTAAGTGTCAATGACCAGAGGTCAGGTGAACTTTTCCCTGTATTGTCAGATTGTTAAATGTCAAACAAAGACAAATTATCAATAATTAAAAGATTTTACATGCATTTTTTTAAGTATGTTTCAAGATATTTCATGTATTTAAAATTGTAAAATATTTTATACTATTTGTACTATATGGTGATAAACTGATATTAGCATTCAATCTAACATTTATAAGTGAATTAGTATTATTATAAGTCAATTTAGTTTAGATATATGCAGTATTTTAATCCTCAAAAGTTAAATCGACCAGTACCGTTTTTAGGTACGTATAGAACGCGGTCTTAAGCTTTAAAAGGATAATTTGTAGGTGGGGGGCGTTTTATGCATAGGAGCAAGTATCAGAGACTTGCCGGTAGCATAGCTTCGAGTTCACGGACGGCAATATTCCCAATGATCGGTGAATTATTGTTCAAATAACATTAATTGTGTTCATTATAATTTTTATATGTGTTATTTAAAATAAAATTGTATAAAAATTATATTTATTGCTTTTTCATTGCCTTTTTGAAAGGTATGTAAATATTCTCGATGTTTGTCAATAATCATACATGTACATTGGTGTCGTTGTTCGGAACTAATTATCCATTCGAATGCAGGAATAACTGTCAAATGTTTGCTATCAGAGGTGTGATATTTTACTTTTTTTGCCATCTATTTTTTCCTGGGGGTGAAATTACCTGTGTTTAGGTATTGAACCTTTGTTTGAATTATCGATTTTTACAGCAGTTGACAAGGTCAAGGACAGTATATTGTATAACAAGGTGTGAAAAGATAATTGAACTTACTGGGACACCTGTCAAAATTATATAATATATTGTAGCAGTGGCACAATATGAGTATATTTCAAAAGAAATTAGAATCTCTTTGATCAGGTCTTAATTAATGTTATTACTTTTGTATTGTTTTCACTTTCTTTTAATGGATCGTAATTACTTCCTATTTCAAGCTTGACCCAAGCTTGCCTATCTTTGATCACATGAACGGTTCATTATTTGATGAATTAATACTGATTAAAGATTAAACATATCTACATATTTATTATTTAAAACAACCATAATTCACGTAAAGAACGACAAAAAAATCTACTGCTCCATTCGTATCGTTTTCGTTGCCGTTTTGAACTTGTTTTCAAATTAAACATTACCGATAAACTTCCTGCATTCACAAAACAGCTAATTTTCGCTTGCAAAATGTAGAATAATTGGTTTAAACTCTTTTAACAAAACTAATTTAACATTTCCCTGTCTAAAATTTATCAAAAATACATGGATTAACAAATACGTGATCTGTGGTAAGCAGTATTTTGCCGTTTGAACGAGGATTTCTGCCGTGAATTTTTTACTGAATTTCCTGCGTTCTATAGATAGGAACTAGAATTTTCCCAGATTTGTTGGGGAGGAAAGGGGGTGCGTTCTATGCACCAGTGCGTTTAATAGACACAAAAACACGGTATTTGCCACTTGAGGAGTATTTTCCGGGCCTGTATTTATCGGTAAATACCGGGGGTGGAATTTACCGCCCAACCCTGCAATCTATCGTTTTGCTAAGAAGATGTTCTTTTAGGATAAGGGGAACTGCCCTCCTTCATCCTATATTGTCCAATCTTTCTAGGCCTCATATTACATTTTATGCAATGAAAAAAATTGATGTTCTAGGGGCCATGCTGCCCATATTTTTTTTTTCAAAATTGGACTTAGAAATTTTTCACATATTTTTGGTGATGATTCCTTAATGAAATATTCAATCTTATCTTTCATTTTCCTTTAAGCATCAGATCTTAAATTTTTGATGTAATTTTGTCCTACATTGTACTTTTAGGTAAACTTGTTGGAATGGCCACCGATGGAGCATCTAATATGGATGTAGTGAGAGGTGGATTGCCAGAAATGTGTAGCAGTGACTCAGTAATGTGTTAAAAAATAAAAGAAATTATGTTTACATTTTAATTACTTTATGTTTAAGTTGAAAATACCAGATATTGCTAAAAAAAAATTGGTCTGGGAAAGGTTGGTTCGGTCTGGTAAATCTATCTTGCTTACCAGACCGAATGTCCTGTAATTTTTTTTTAATTTCGTCATCACTGTAAGGGCCAGCAGGCAGGGTTTTTTTTTTTTTTACTCTAAGAGATATTGCAAATCATGGTTTTGCTATCTTTCCCATGAAGGTCAGAAAATATATCATAAAGGTTAAAAATTTTGCATCACTCTTATTTCGTTTGATAAATGCGAATATTTCTGTAAATGAACAGCCAGAATGGTTCCACTAGGCACACCGCCGGTGGCCATTTTATACACACTGTATGTCACGAACACGTTTTAGATCATGGTACTTTTACCGATATCGTAAGCGCTTTGGTGATCTAGATCAATGACCTTGACAGGTGGAAAAAAACATCGAAAAAGCATGGCTGCACTTCATCTCCGCGAATTTTGAAAATGACTGTAATTGTTTACGATAACAAAAATCTCCATATCACAGTGTAGGAAACCATTTTTTAAACGATCGAACAACGGTGAGATTTCGTTTAATGCTAGCGCTCATATCAACCGGAAGACACTGCTTTACACAACATGTGTCGCAACCTTCCGCCTGGACAAAAATATAGTCCATATATAGAGTCAATTGTAAGAGGACGAGTAACTTAAATATCAGAAAGAGCATGCATGCAACATTCATATATTATAAATCCCCCTTAAAATCGGGTACTTATATGCACGTTTACTCATCTATCAGTATTTCTTTCTTGCAACACGGATTTTGCGGATGGATATTTCAATATCTAGAAATATTGATATTGTGTTTACTATGTAAGAGCGTATTACGTCTGAAAATTGACATTTGAACAACAAAAAATGTGTGTGGATATTTCAGCAAGTGTACAAAAATTGTACCTTTCTACTTTTGTCCTGTTCCGAAATGTGTGTTGTCTGTTTTTAATTTTAGAATAAATTTTAAAACATAGTCTATTTATATCCTACGCTGCTTGGGATTACAATTCAACTGGTTTGTCAGTGTCGTTAGTTCTTGACCATCGTAGTTTTGTTCAGGATTGGAACCAGTGCTTTAGACAACACCTGTTCTGATGTTTGACGTACTATCTAATGAAAAGTCTAGAAAATCCTGAAGAGGTTTTGCCCTGTTAACCTTGACTCACTGCTGACGTATTTATGTCAACAATACATGCTTTTAAAGTATGTTCCACCTAAATAAACATGAAATGAAAGTAGGGCAACCTGCAAACAAACTTGGACACAAATAATGAAAAAAAACCTGTATAATACTCCAGTAGGTGTCCGTAAATGGATGAGGGAATTCTGGGAATTGAATGTTGATGTTGGCTTCGAAACAAAAAGATGAAAATGGAAAGGACACGGATGTTGACTTTTTTGTTGTCTTCGGAAGGCTATATATATATATGGATAAAAGTTCATTGTCAAATCTGTTAATAAGTGTTGTATAAATTTTTTCAAGAGTCACATTCCCCTTCCGCGAAAAAGATCCCATATAGAAAAATATTTCCCTTTTCCAAGGTATAAAATTAAACCCACAAATGGTTCTGAATACACTATATATTCCACTTTGACTGTCGCATTGATTTGCTTGCCTCTTCAAAACAGATGTAGTGTCGTAAACAGTTGATGGGAAATAAAATGATAATGTAAATAGAATGTAAAACTGGGTTGTTGCATGTTATAGTAGTAGCTCCTACACCAACTGTTAATTCCATTTTTGGCACTATTCAATAATTATATTATGTATATACAAGAAAATGTAACATATTCTGGAACATTGGATAAAAAGCTGTTTTATGTGAATAACATATTGATGTCTCTGGAGTTTGCTCTCAATTTACTATTTCAAAGTTTGACATCTTTTTCTAGAAGTATACTGATATTTTGCGATTGTGCATAGCATACAAAAAATCTACATGCAAGAAGTTCGATCGTTTAACATCACCTTTGGTGCTTTCATTTCAAACACTTGCCATTTTGGCTAGTTGCTTCAAAATTGTACTCGCCAAATTAGAATTGCACTTGCCAAGTTTGGCCAGTAGATATTTCTACTCGCCAATGATCTAATGCAAATATTTTATATGAGAAATAATAACAAATTTTTATTTATTTTCATTTTTTTTATTTTATTTTTTTTCTCAACTGCAAAATACATCAATACAGAATATAGTACAATAATATAATAACATATAAAACATCATACAATCTATATAATAAAGTACAATTAAATCTTCTTACAATCTTTTCCAATATACATGTATAATCATATAATGTATATTGCAGTGGAGGTTTTTTTTTTTAGAATAGAAAAATGAGAAAAGAGCTATTTTGCAGAGTTTAAAATTGTTTACAATTGATATGTGATAAATATATTTTTTTTAATATAATTAAGAAAAAAAAGTAGATAAGAATTTTTAGTGTATTTATAAAAAAAAAGAAAATAAATAAATAAAGACATTGAGAAGATGAGGTTGTACTTTATATTGGCATTTATACATGTATGTAAAACTTTTATGGTCTGGCCTGGTGCATTCAATCAATTGGACTATAACACTGTACCCGATATACAAAAGTATTATTTGGATGGAACAAAGATTTATAACATCTTTATTCATTCTGCATACAAATCAGTTACTTTTTCAAATAACATCATAACTCGATACCGTGGATTATAAGCAGTATTTAATTAAATCATGTCTCCGAAATAACTGTTTAGAACATCAAAATTAATTGCTGCAAAATCCGACCCTGACTCCAAAATTACAATTTTTTAAACATTTACCATGCCCACCCAAACCCAATTTTATTTGCTATCATCAAGTTTTACTCTACCGGATCGGTATTTAAGATAATCTGAATCGCTTGCATTGAACTTTGGGAGGTATATATTAATTTTATTTGATCCTGGTTCTGAAAAGGATGCCATCTTATAGCGTTTTCTATCAATAAAAGAAATCAATATGGCGGACGTGAAACATTGCACCGCTATTCCTATCAACGATTTTGAAGGATTTCTTCACATCTTTTATTGTTGAATCAAAAATTTTACGGAATCATTGACTGAGAAACTACGTCGTCAGGTTGGTTGACAGGGGCGAGTGCAAAATAATCAGAACTCGCCTCACAATGTTCGGTCGCCAGATTGTTGAGTTCTTACACAAACGTACTCGCCGAATTTGTTCTCTTTTTGCTTTTGGCGAGTTGGCGAGCGGTGGTTTCTTTCAATGGTATCACTGAGTTTATTTGATGTTTATTTTATTTTATTTATCGGTAATAAAATATAACGATCCGGCAGGAAAAATTTGACCTGGTTGGGTTCGGGGAAACCGACAATAATTTTTCTTTGGCCTCATGTCTTAGAAACACAGACAATCTTTTAACAATAACAATGTCTTTTGTCTTCTGCCAAAAAATGGCAAGACTTGGTTCAAGCTTGTAGTTATTTATCACAAAAAAACTTTCATTTTCTCTTTCAGGATAATTTTTTGCAATTGGTAGTTTTGCCAATAATATGTAATTTGCATACATATATGTAAGACTCGGATCGACGTCCATGTCCGATTTCTGCATCACTGACATTTGTACTTCAAATCTATGTCTTTTTTTCTAATTCTCAAATCAGTGTCCAATTCTGAAATCTTTGGCCGTTTCTCACTTTCTCAAATGGACGTCACTGGCGTATACCCTAACCAATAAATCGGCCAAATATAGATCTGAAAATTTGGAAAGGACACGAGTCATTCCATACAAAAGGGGATAAGTATGACCACCAATGTTTGTGATAAGTTTGTAGCCAAGTAAAGAGATCTATATTATTGACTTATTATTATTTATTCCTTATTTACACTGAACAAATATAAAACATTAAAAGTGTGCAGTTTGGTATGAATTTCACTTGTTTATTTAATAATTATCAGAGTACTAGTGCATTATTTTGGTTCCAAAATTGTGACATAAATGTCAGGGAAGATAAAATTCTGAAATAAATGGTTATTATCAGTTCTATAGTTTTCTGTAGTAGCTAAAATGGAAGAAAAATGTTAAAACTCAAGGGGAAAATGATTTGGTACTATTTTTATGAACCCCAGGATACTAGAAGAGGGGTTAAAAAAAGGTCACAGATGTGATGATATTCCGTCAAAAAGGACACCCTTTATGTTTTTTTTTAAAACCCACATACTCTGATTGAGTCACGACTGAGCTGTTGTTTCAGTTAGTTTCATCACTTTAGTGCTTGGAAAAATGATTTTTTTCGTTCTTTCCTCTACAAATAATCGTTTACTTAGAAGTCAAACCAAACTGGTGCGGATTCCGTCAAGATTTTCTATTCATCACGTCTGTGTATTTATTTACTTTTTCTGATCACGTGAAAGCAACGTGATCTGCAATGTGACCCGTAATCGGAGCTTGAAATTGTAAGCAAATTTTGTGACGTACTACACATAAACAACATTTAAATAGCGGCTTAGACATGAGCAGATAAGTTGTTCCGTCAACAAAAATTAGACATCATCACGTCCGTTTCTATATGAAACGTCCGTTCCTATAATGATTATTTTGTCATTTTCTGACTTTATACTGTTCAGTATGATTGATACCGTTTATTGCTCATTAAGAAGCTTTAGGAAGCTACATGTTCTCAATCCCAAAGACCGATATTTGTTTGCAAAAAAGAAACTTTGTGTTATGGTCGTGATTATTGACTCTGTTTGGCGTCCCAGATATCTGTTCCAACATCACGTTTGTTAAAGTAAATGGAAACAATACTTTTTTGTAGAAAATAAAGTGTAAATAGAAATTTGATTTTGTTGTTTTTGTTGATGGATTTTACACCGAAACAAATAAGTGTAAAAAACAGTTGGATAAGGACAATATAAAGAGAGTGGTCAAGCATCACATCCATTGTCATCACATCCGTGCAAATGTCAACATCACATCATGCTACAATTATAACTGATTTTTTAACATGGAAACTGTCTAATGTTGCTAGATGTCTAGAATGGATTTCTTTTACATCACTTGATGGCAAATTTCAAAACAAGTTTCAGCCAGTGATGAAAATTACATTGTAATAACTTCTCAAAAATGGGTGTTTGCCATTGTCAATATTTCGTATGTCAAACTCTTAGATATAATAACAATATAACATAATCTAACTTTTTTTAACAGCTTAATTTGATCTAAATTAGATTAATTTCAATTATTGCTGGTCTTTATAACTATCCCAAGTACACAATTATTATCAAAAGATCATTTATTTTGTCAACATCACATCTGTGACACACTTGGGACTACCTATTAAATTGTTCATAGCTCTTTCAATTCCAAAGAAGTTATCTTTTCTTATATCTCAGGTGAAACTAGAGATTCTCTTGTTAAACAATATGGAAAGAAAATTCAATTTAAGGTTTTTTGAAATTTTATTGATCATGTCACACTTTTATCCTCTTTTTCATGGAATGACTCACACCAATTTGAGAATACCCTTAAATTGGACCGTGATTTGAAATAATGACATCAGTGGATGTCGAATTGAGTACAGACGCTGATCTGAGTCTATCATATATACAGTCTAACCTATCTATAGTGACAATTAGTATTAATGGGAATTCTGAAAAAAAAATTGCATAAGACAGGCAGTCTTTTATTATAGAGGTTATGATACATGTACATTGTATTTGCCAATAAAATTATGTCCATTGGCATACACACACTTATAGTGTACATTTGTGTATCTAGTTACCAGTTTGTATTTAAGTGTATATGTAATGATGTCTGTGTTTACATATCTTTAATCAATATATTTAATTCAATCAATGAAATATCTTTTAGCATTTTATTGTATTTTTTTCTCCAAATCAGTATTTAATGGTTCGATCTGGTTTCCTATTATGCTTCAATGACAACTTCTGGTTTACTCCATTGAATATTTTTAGTTAATATCATAAATCTGTTGCTATCTTCAACTTATAAGCATCTTTAAACAAATTTAATGAAACATAGCACAATCCCCACATTCTTGATATTTCAGGAATCTGGAATTTATCTTATTTCTGTGTTCAGTAATATATTTTTGAAATCATTGACTTCGATCTTGGCACCACTTACATATTCAGTGTTCCAGCTAGAAAATTTGGGCTTTTAAGATAATTCAGGCATTTAAGACAAGTTATTTTCCATTTTCTTCTGAAGGACAGAGGGGCGCATACAAAGGAAGGAGGGGTGCTGCGCCCCTCTATTATAGGCTAGCTGGGACACTGATATTACATATTTTAAATAAAAATTTTAAGGAGTATTCAGTTTCTTACTAATCTTAGCATCATGATGCTTTAACATTAATGTGACCATCTTAGATTGATTTACCAAACAAGAATCGTTTTTTAGAGGAGCAACATGATCTAGCTGAAATCAAACATGTGTAAACAACATTCTTGTTTAGCCAAATTAAAAATTTTAGTTTTATAAAATCTTGTTTTCAGCGAGTCTGTTTTTATTTATTTATTTTTCTAACTTCCGGTTTGATAGTCGTTATATACAAATGAATGTCAACCTTAGAACACGGTTGTTACTCACATTAGACAGTGAGTCGTAATTATAATATAAAGCTCAATTGCATATGAAAACATGAGGGAGGAATAAATAAGGTCGGATAACAACAGAAATGGTTATACGGAGGAGGTCGCTAAGACTAATTTAATGTATGTGGGTATTTTAAAGCTAAAACCATGTAGACCACACTGAACACATTTAAAAAAAAATATATGTGTATTAAGATTTTGTCTACATCTGTTTATTGACTTTCTAGTTGATGTAATGCATGTAGTAAACATACTTTTTATTCTAGAAATTGGATTCCTGAATCGCTATGTTGGCAATATCATGTATACATATACATGTATGTATTATCTTAATTTGACTCGCTTGATATTTTTTTCAGGTAACGTTGAGTCATGAGAGAATATAAACTGGTTGTGCTTGGTAGTGGTGGTGTTGGAAAGAGTGCCCTAGTAAGTAGACCTATTATGTCATTACTGACCATCAGAAGAAATGGGAATGTTTTTATGCTATTAAGCGTTACCCTTGTCCGTCTTTCCCGTTTTGGTTTTGTGCTATGACGACTCAAGTTTCACTTGCCAAGCATTTTGAAATTAACAAAGCAAAGTTTATTTTTCATGTGAAAACCAAATTTTTTCATTTTTCGCATTCAGATTTGACTTGTAAAATATGTAGTATGTTCTCTTGAATTTTGTTAATCAACCTCCAAAGGAGTGCAATGACTTAATCCATCACTGAACATGCTCACCATGATAAAGCAATTTTTTAGAAAATCGGAAGTTTGAGTTGAACAAACATGTATTCATTTTGTATGTCAGTGATATGTTTTCGTTATTGACATTTCTCCAGGTAAAGTTGGTTATTGTCAACAGTAATGTATTTGGGATGTCGTTTGTTACCTGAGAACACGTTATTGATTTCATATATCCAAAGGTGATAATTGCAATAAACATGTCCATAGCTATAATATAACGATCTTGTTATTATACTGTATAATTGTGTAAACTGATAGGTATAGCTGTTCCCTTATTTGCCATAGTAAAATTCAGATCTTACAGATGGTTTTAATTTACACTTCAAAAGCCATGTGATGTCTGCCATCCATGGACATCTGTCTAATTTTTTTCACATCTCGGCATGTCAATCCAATTGCAAATGGAACGGAAATGCAAGGGTTTAGATATGCAAATGAAGTCAGTTGGATAGAAACCTCAAAGGAGATGATGGGGAGGGGGAGGAGGGTTAAGTAGTGTTATCTCCTTCAAAATCCAAGAGATTATATTTTACAGCAAATGTGAATTTACTTGTGATGAGCCCCCTTAATTGTTAAATATGTTCACTGTATGATATACACATGTATTCTAATTATAACTTCCTTTCTTTGTGTTTCAGACAGTACAGTTTGTACAAAACATTTTCGTAGAAAAATATGATCCAACAATTGAAGACAGTTACAGAAAGGTAAATAATTGATTAATAACCACATATACAGTCAAACTTGTCTATAGCGACCATTGAAGGGAGTTCTGAAGAAAGGTCGCATAAGACAGGAAGTCATTGAATAGAGGTTATGATATTTGCTCCCAAAATCTCGAGAGGAAAAACCTAGTTCGGGTATATAATCCGTATCAACTTTTAACCCCGTTCGTGTGGAGGACAAATGCATGAATAGAGCTTTAAATTCTGGCAAGAAAAAAATATAATGAAATAAAAAATATGTTCATTTAATATCGTTAAATATTTCCGTCCTTTGTGGGTGAAATAAAAAAAAAAAAGAATAATTATATTAAATGATCGAGTTTTTTTACTTTCTTTCAACAGCTATTGTTATCTTAATTGTTATCGTAATTAGAATTAATCATTATGATTAGAAAAATGAAATTTCCTGACAAAAGGTTTTCAAACTTCAATCACTCGCCGAAAGCTATAAATAGCCTAATCACACAATCAGCATGTGTTTACCTTGATCTGTTACCACACGTTAAACGAATGTTGACAGAAATATATGCTGGGAACCAGTACTTCATAATTCAATAATTTTCAAAATCACGATTATTTATTTATAAAACTGAAAGATTAAAACGGTGTTTTCTATAGCAAGCAATTTTAAATATTTAATATAAATAAGAAATAAACCAAAATAACAATAATAAATCATCACGTGAACAACTTACCTGTAAAAAAAATGGCGGTCTTACACAATAATGCTAACCGTGACTTCATTTAATATGAAAAATCTATTATTATGAACTAGTAACAGGTATAGAATTTGGGAGTGAGATGTTGTCCGTAGATCATGTAAATATCAGCTAGAGGGATATTGACAACAATCGCTGCATCAGCTAAAGTTGAAGTATTTACCCGGTAGTACTTTTCATAATATAGTTGAAAAATAGCTAACTTTGCTTTAAGCAACATTCACTGAATCAATATGCCTCTTTCTCAAAACAACATTCACTGAATCAATATGCCTCTTTCTCAAAACAACATTCACTGAATCAATATGCCTCTTTCTCAAAGCAACACATGTAAACTGAACTAGTATATGTTCATAAGGAAAATAGCTTAATTGGCACTTAAATTAGTGTCATTTTTTTTTTTTTGCAACCATGTTACATTTTTGTAGATATACATGTATAATTACAATATATTGTATAGATATCTGTAAGATTTGGCTATTAATATAAACTAATGACTTTATTATCTTGTATATTTCAGCAAGTAGAAGTCGATGGACAACAGTGTATGTTAGAGATTCTAGACACAGCAGGAACGGTATGTAGTTATATATATGTATGTTAGAGATTCTAGACACAGCAGGAACGGTATGTAGTTATATATATGTATGTTAGAGATTCTAGACACAGCAGGAACGGTATGTAGTTATATATATTGTAGATACATTCTTATAATCAGGCTGTGTTTTATATGTTTATCTGTAATGGACCACAACTTAGTCTGATCAAGTTTATGTTTCATGGACAAAATCTCTGCAGATTGGCAATGGGAGTCACAAAAGAAATACTTCTTACTTCAGTTTAAATATTCTCTCTCTTAAGCGTCCCATTATTTTGTCTGTGACAGTTTGATAAAGAAATTAATTTTGATTCAACATAGCCAACTGATCATTCGGTTGTTTGGCAATGTTCCAAAGGAACTGGGAATCATTGTGACACAAGTTAATACAACATTTCTCCTCATTTCCATTGGTCATAAAGGTTTGTACATGCAACTCCTACATTTCAAATGGGAATTTTTCAAAACTTTGCATACCTGCTTATTACCATTATATGCAGATTTACATATTTTAATGACAGTATGATCAAGTAATTTTTAGTTCACTAGAGTCAAAGGCTTAAGTGAGCTTTTCAACTTGGCATATGTCGTTGGTTAGCTGTTTGCATCAAGATCCACTGTGAACCAAACTTGGATGTGATACTGCTTGGATGATCCTCTTTCAAAATTATGTCTGATGACCTTGCCCGACATCCAAGTTGGTCTCAACGTCTTCTGATTGGTTGAAAAATTAAAATCTTCTATTTTTTAGAACCATCTGATGGAATGAGACCAAATTTGGTAAAATAGTCCATGGGAATCCACTTCAAGACTTGGGTCCGTTTTCTAATTACATTTAGATTGATAAAATGCATGTCCAGTTTGATTATTAGGCATCTTACTAATATTGTACCAGAGTTATTCCCCTTATTTATGACTAAAATGATGGCTACCTAGTTAAACAAATGATGGGTTAATATATCTGGTAGACGACTACAGGTTCTCAGGAGCACCCCTCTTTTTAGTTCACCTGGCCATAGGCCATATGAGCTTTTGTCATGGGTAAGCATCCGTCGTCGTCCATTAGCTGTTCACATTTAAATCTTCTTCTCGGAAACCACTGAACAGATTTGAACCAAACTTGCCAGAAATGTTCATTGGGTGGTCCTCTACCAGATTTGTGTTTTTGGTGCTGATTTGAAATTCAACATGGCTGACAGGGGCCATAATGTGTTCTCATTGGCTGAAATTTTAAAAATCTTCTTATCAGAAACCACCAAGCCAATTGAATTGTTACTTTGCAGGAATGATCATTGGGTGGTCCTGTACTAAACCTGTGAATCGTTTGCCGATCGAAAATTCAAGATGACCGCCATGACTCGACTTAGTTTAACATTGGACCCTATGGGAATTTCACATTTTCATCTCTTTTTCTGAAACCACAAAACAGATTTGAACCAAACTTGGCAGAAATGTTCATTGGATGGTCATATACAAGATTTTTGTTTTTGGCGCTGATCGGAAATCCAACATGGCTGCCAGGACCCATACCGTGTTCTGATTGGTCGAAATTTTATAAAAATCTTCTTGTTAGAAACCACTAAACCAATTGAATTGTGACTTTGCAGGAATGATCATTGGGTAGTCCTGTATTAAATTTGTGAATCGTTTGCTGATCGGAAATTCCAGATTGCCGCCATGACTCGACTTAGTTTTAACATTGGACCCTATGGAAAAAATATTTAAAAGTCTTCTCCTCTGAAACCAGTAAGTCAATTTAAAGCAAACATGGCATGAATGGTCCTTAGGTGATCAACTTCCAAAATTGTGTTCAGTGACCCTGATCTCGGTTCAAAATGGCCACCGTCAGCGGACATAGTTTTAACATAGGACCGACCCTATGTGGAAAATGTTTAAAAAAAATTTCCTCTGAAACCAGTAAGCCAATTTAAAGCAAACATGGCATGGATGCTCCTTGGGTAGTATACTTTCAAAATTATGACCGGTGACCTCCATCCAAGATGGCTGCCATGAGCAGACATAGTTTTAACATAGAACCCTATGGGATTTGAATAGTAACTTAGATGTATTCGGCATGCAGACATTCTTAAGAGGACTTATTTATGTGAGGTGAGCCTCTAGTTTTTGTTGTTTACTATGACTTGATTTTTACAGGAACAATTTACAGCAATGCGAGATTTGTATATGAAGAATGGACAGGGATTTTTGTTAGTTTATTCAATAACAGCACAATCAACATTTAATGATCTACAAGATTTACGAGAACAGATTCTACGAGTGAAAGACACAGATGATGTATGTATAAAAATCATAAAATTTGTTAATTACCTTTTAAATTTATATCCAATTATTACAGTTTGTAAAAGGTAGTAGAACATACTCATAGGGTTATAATTTCAAAGTTAAAAGTATTGTATTGTATGATTTATATAGGAATTCCTATTATTAAAATGGTTCAATTACATTAGTGTTAAATCTAGGATCTGAAAAGGGCACACATTTTTTTTTGTATAAAAGGGCACTTTCGATCGCGATGAGCGTTGTTAAAGGGCACTTCATTATGTTCACCATTGCATATGAGGGCTGTCCCATTGAAACATGTAAGCCACCTGGGGAAGACATTTTTAAATTGCTGCTATGTGTGGTTGTATCAGAACTTCAATCTAAATATATAGAAAACCCAAATCCTAAATTGTTTCTATGGGCTGTTCCCCTATTTTGAAAGTGCCTTCCCTTGGTACAGGGTACCTTATATGTGTAAATGGAACAATCCTGATGTACAATTTAAATTGTTCTCAATGGATCCAAGTTACAAAACCACACAAATTGTAATACCCCCCCCCCTTCCCTTTGAAATATTACTGTGCTTTAGTCTAATACCACACAAATTGTAATAACCCCACCCCCATCCTTTTTGAAAAGTTACTGTGCTTCGGTCTAATACCACAACAATTGTAATAACTCATAATTTGTACAGTCTTCAGCAACAACAAAAATTCTGCCAGTTTGCCCAACTTCTATCTAGATTCTTTGTAGGAAATCAGTATAGAACAAACGTCAAAAACTGAAGCAAGTTGTAAATAAATAATTATTTCTCAGACCTCATAATCAAATTGCAACAATTGGAATAAAAATACTGTAGTTATTTTTTTTTAATTGCAGACACGTGTCTGTTTGTAAATAGT
>MJUT01000702.1:21157-31270 GCA_002080005.1 Gigantidas platifrons
AAAAAAATCATTATCGTTGATTGAATTCTTTGTCCAGGTAAATCAAGCCAGGTGAGATCAAAGATTACGCAATCAAAACAAAAATTCTATAATCCGTTGATTGGTTTGTAACGTAATAAAATTGTCATTGTAGTGACTAATTAGTTTTAATCAGCAAATGAAGAAGAATGGACTGTTACAAACATTTTTCTACGATTTTTTGAAAATTCAAGTGACCAATTGGGTACGGGAAATACTCGTCACTTAGTTTTTTTTTTCCTGAGGTCAAGATGGCGGATTGTGAAAATTTACATAAAAATCCCCGTATGTAGGTTATGAATAGGCTATGCATATTTACATAAAGAATGCCCGTATGTTGATTTTGCAGGTGTAAACAACAAAAATGGCGGACAGTTTAGCGAGAGTTGAGAACGAAATCGGAATAGGGCACTTATTATACACAAAGGGGGCATATTATCGTGGACAAAAAGGGCATGGCACGGCGCCATGCTACTTTGCTTTAGATTTAACTCTATGCATGTCAGGGCTCACCACACATATTAAAAACAGGGCAACCTGACTTCTCTCTCAGTTGACTTAAGGGCGAAGTGAGGGAAAATCTGGGAGACTTCCGAAAATCGATCTAAATTTTAACATTTCTTTCCCCACTACTCCATGTTCTCCTACCTTTCACAAAACGAACGTGCTGCACAATGATCTTAAAAGGATGCAATTAACGAGTTTGGAATAAAATATTGAACATCAAACCCTGTATGGGTCAGATTTCGGGAACATGGGAGCTCATTTTATGTGAATATTGAAGAAAAAGTATGATTATTGGTTAAAAAAATACTGACTTGAAAAGACTAACAGGGTGACTAAAACTTCGCTTTTTGACAGAAATTGGACGATTTCATTGAAACCAAGGCGAAAAAGTCGCCCACTTCACCTGGTTTGGTGAGCCCTGACATGTGGATCTTAGTTTAAGCATGTTTATTCATTTAATAAATATAACACAATTAATGAAATTATGTATTGTAGGATTCGGAAACAAGCTGAATATGGCTTATCAGGGTTCGAAATTAACGATTGTCCGCTAGTCTGAGACTAATAATTTTCCCCACGGATTACACATATCTCCTAGGTACTTGTCCGCTTGGGCTAGTAAAAAAAGAGAGACCGGTATGTATCGCGACGAGTTGGAAAGCCGTTATTGTCTCTGTTCGTTTCTTTTCTTTACACCATTTACAACTGTGTCAAACAAGCGCTTGAAAATTACTTATAAAACTACGTCGTTTAAAGTGCTTGGAGGACGGATCACACAAACGTTTGAAAGTGTTAAATTGTTGTCCAAAATTCAAGTGCAAATTGACATTGACAAATACAATTTCATTTATAAAATATTTATGGCTTAAGCTTCATGTCGATCTTCAAATTGCTGTGATTTGGGAAAAGAAGAACGATGACAATATTTGCTCAGATTTATCATTTTAAATAAAATATTTTGTAATAAAGTACTGAAAATGATTATTAATTCTTCCGTTTTGATGCGTTTGCTATGTAAGACAAGCCATAAAGACAGCTGCGCGTGACCTTGTCTTACATGGCATTGTCATCCAATCAAATCGGTCGAGTATAACCAATAGTCCACTTCTACGACGCTGTAGTAATATAAATTGTCGTCTTAGTAGATCTAAAAAAGCTTCAAATATCAATTTTACCTGAATTTTAACTGATTTCCCCTAATAGATTTAATGCGGTTTTAAATAAGTGTATTTACTGCATTGCACGTGGCGTTGTAATATTTTGTGTAGTAAACATGACATTGACATGCGAATGAATGAATGAAATCGACATGCTTTGTTTTTAAATTGAAACGGAAGAAACAGGTACTTGCACTCATCCTTATTGAAGATCTGGGATTTCTTCTACTCGTGAGAGAAATTCAGCGTCTTTCCACTCGTTCCGCTACGCTCCACTCGTGAAAAGACTGAATTTCTCACACTCGTGGAAGAAATCCCAGATCTTCAATAGGGACTCGTGTAAGAATCTATTAATCTAGATTTTCATATAGGTAACACTTAACACTATGTAAATTGTAGATTATAGCTTCTTTTCTTCATCTGCAATTAACGAGTTTGGAATAAAATATGGCTTAAGCTTCATTTCGATCTACAAATCGCCGCGATTGGGAAAAGAAGAACAATGATAATATTTGCTATAAAAATATATCTTTTTAAATAAATAAAAATTGTAATAAAGTACTGAATATGATGATTAAATCCAGATTTTCAGGTAACAATTAAAACTATGTAAAATTAATGTATTGATAAATGTGTTTATTGATGCAAACTGTTTAAATAATTTTTTTTGGACTTAAATGACATTTGCAGTATTTTGCTTATTTTGCTTCATGGTATTATGGGTTTTGCTATTCATTGAAGGGCTAATCTGTAAATACATTGTCCTGTGTTCTTTGGTAGCCATCTCATTAGCAATCATATCAAATTTCATTATTTTCATATTTGAAGGGAAAAAAACACCCTCAAAACTGTCTTTTTAGGAAAGACATTTTCACTCCAAAAAACCCTCAGATTGCATCTAGATTTTCAAAAATTTTCGAGGATGGGTGGGTGGGGGCATGCCCCCTAGACCCCCCTTAGCCAAACTCACACCCTTGCCACATCTACAGGACTAGTTTGGATTTTTAAGGACTAGTGATTGATATCTTCTACTAGACCTTTGGGCTAGTAACTACAGAAATTAATTTCTAACCCTGCTTATACTAATTAGCTTGTTTCTCGATCCTACAGATGGAAACGGATTAATATAAGTTTTGTAACCCAGGAAACGGATTAATATAGTTTTGTAACTTGTTTCCGAATCCTATTAATGATTCATCTGAATAGTTGTACATATTCATGCTTGTATTGTATTAGTGAATTACTTAATAAAATATGTTTACACTACATATGGATCTTAAAAACAGGGGCAACATTTTCAAAATTCAAAAAACTGAATGGAGATGTTTAGATGATGAAAAATAATGTTATCTTGTCAGACTTGTCTATTAATTTATTAAACATTACTGGCTAAATCCTAACAACTATTGCACATCAGAATCAATTAAATATCCATGAAAAAGCACACTATTTATATGGTATTTTTTGTGGGCATGTATATACATTTGATCATGTGGTATGGAACTCACATTAAGAAGGCAAACAACCCATTCACACATCACCTTATCATAAAACAAGCTTATAGGTTTTGAATTGATACACGATAATCACTAAAGTAATAGACCTATATTGTTTGTAATGTCATTTATCTTGTAAGAATGTAGTTGATGGTAATGAAGAGTTAATTTGCAATTTACACTTTGAAAAAAAAAAGAAGATTTTGTCATATTTAAAGTTGTATATTTTACAACAAAGATAAATATTTAATGGACTGAATATTTATAAAAACAATGACCTGATTGTTGTTTTTCTGATTTTAGGTACCAATGATTCTGGTAGGAAACAAATGTGACTTAGAAGATGAAAGAATAGTTAGCAAAGAACAAGGAATGAATCTTGCTAGACATTTTAACAATTGTGAATTTTTAGAAACATCAGCAAAAGCAAAAATAAATGTTAATGAAGTAAGTATACTATCACACTATAGTTCTAGATATAATATTTTCATGATATTTGTCAAATGTTGTAAGTTTGAGTCTGATATTGAACCAGTTATCCTTGATTTAAATTCACACAAGTGATCTCGATGAATGAAGCAGAAGTTGTTGATCCTATTGGCAATCCGCTGCTTTCTTCAAGTTCCAAATATAACATGCTTATTATAGTAGTGACTTGTAAGTTTTAGTCTGATATTGAACCCAGGTGTGTCTAGTTTAAATTCACATGAGTGATGTCAATGAATGAAGCAGCAGCTTTGGAAATCTGCCTCTTTCCTCAAAATATTATATGGCTGGACATATCATAAAGCCAATATATTTTATAATTGGCCAAAAACAAAATTGTACAACTACATTAATGAATGATAAAAATATAATATAGTTTTTAAAGATTTTTTTAAATTGGGTCATAATCTAAATATGCAGGATTTTTTTTTGTTTAAAGTAACAATTAATTGTACATGTATATAACTGTTTCAGGGACAACTAAGGAACTGTCTACTGATAAATAGAAACAGTAGCATAATGCAAATCTTATTTATTGTACTCCTAAAGTCAAAACATGCAGATAATGTGTAATTAAATTATCTTAATTTTCAGATTTTTTGCAATCTTGTGAGACAAATCAACAGAAAGAATCCAGAAAAGAGACCAGGTGGTAAAACTGGAAAGGGTTCAAAATGTACTTTATTATAATGGTGAGTTTAAAAGGTTTTCTGGGAAGACGAAATGTTTTTTATTTTGGGGGAAATAATGGAATTAGTTATGCTGTATACTGGAATATCAAGCGTCAACCAAAAGCCGTTATTCAATATCATTTGTATTCTTGACTAACCTCACAGGTTATTCCATCGAGACAGTTTTTTTTAACTGACCTGTCCGTCATAAAAGCGTTTAAATCTAAAAACATGTTTATAAGTGGAAAATTCTTAATATTGTTTATCATTTATTATTTTTGGTTTAAATCGAGAGATAAGTGTATATTCTAATATGACGTCCCGTATTCGGTATACAAATAAAGGCATATTTGAATACCAATCAAATATAGGCCACACATGCGCGCTGAGCTAAAAAAAAAAAAGCACCTTCATGGTTAGCGATTTTCTATTAGGCCCTACTGTTTATCTAAAAATTGTTGAAATAAATGAAGTTAAAATTAAATATATCCTAATCAAGTCTTATCATAATTAAACTCTTATAAACACGGCTTTGTTGTGGCTATTCCAATTAACTCAGATTTCTATCTTATACTTCACCCATAACTTCCGGTTAACGGTGAAAGAAAAAATGTGAACACTGGCAACACAAATAAACGGTTTAAATATCAATTAGAAATGACGAAACGTTATCGTGGGAATACCTGTAATAAAAACATGGGTAAGACAAACATAAAACATCTTTTACAACGAAAAAATCCACACATATTTCACTCTTTGTATGCTTTATGTTTATGCATTGATATGTAGACAGTGCCGGCCACCTTGACCACCTCGAATTTTTAAATTGCCGTATTTGTCCTATTAGAATCGAAATAATTCATGCCGACCATCACTTGGGGTTAAATATTCATGAATATAATGCCTACCCATATAAAGTATGGCCGGCATGAATTATTTCTTAATTATGCTGAATTTCTTTGAAAAGCATAATTTTTGTTTTGTAAATGTTGTTAGTGATATCTTCTTTTTTTTCCAGATTTAACAGCCTTTAAACATATAACTTTGATTAATAAATAGAAAAGAATTATTGGACAGACTGAACTAGTCCTGTTGGCAGAAGAAAATGTGTCGTATTGGTGTATAAGGCTACAAGTTTTATATTTAAATAATTATTCATTTTAAATTTAGTGGGTCCTCATTTTAAATTTTTTATGTACAGATCTGATAAATTACCTAGATATGCTAATATTTATACTTTATAAAGCATTTTTTATTTCAACAAATTCATTAAAATTTTGGACATTGTTAATCTGTAAATACAATTTTCTACTTAAACATTCTTCCTACCAAAGTAAGGCAGTAAATTTTGCTTGTACTATTTGTAGATTCAAATTGAATATTCCTGAATAAATTTGGTCTTAAATTTATTGCTTCAGGACCCACCAACATGACCAATAGAAGTGCCTTTCTGTGGTACAAAGTATGTTTAATAGGAACCGTCTATTTTGTGTATTGTAATAGTGAAAAAATTCTTGTGTTAAAATTCTTAAAAGCTGTCTGAGGATAAAAAGCATAAGAACTTCTCATGACTGATTGATTTTAAAGAAAAAAAATGTAATTGACTAAATGCAATGATTTTGGTATCCGTATCTTCCTTGGTTTTTTTAAATGCCAAAGAAGAACGGTGAATTATTATGGCTATGGGTAATAAGTGTAATACACAGATATTCAAGATCTTAAGGATTGATAAAAGTAATTATTCCATTTTGTACATAAACCCAGAACATTTATCAGTGCTGTTAAGTCCATATGAACTTCTATTAAAACTGAACTACTGTGATGACATTTAAATTTGAGGTGAAGAAGATATTTTTTTATACATACTCTAGTATAAAATGTATTATATGACCAAATTCCTGCAGTATTTAAATGATACAATGCATTATAAATAGAACAATGTTCAGGGTATCATCAGGTATTGTTAATAGATGCTGCCAGTGCTTGGGATTTTCTAGAAATATTTGTCTTGAGAAATTGGTTTCATTGTTAAAACTAGAAAGACAACAAACAATTATTTCTGGAAGACATTCAAGTCACATTTTTTTGCAATATTTAAACAATTCATTTCTGATTTTTATTTTCATGTGTTAAGTGTTTCATTTATGTTTAGTAAGACATGATGTAAAGTATTTTTGTGATGCAAAATGCATTTAATTCTGCATAGTACCAATGACTTTTACTTTAAACATCTTGTTTACAATTAGGCTGTATGAAATGCATATTCTGTTTCTGTCGCCTTGTTATTTTGTGAATTCTGTGGTACTTTATTTCATTCATTGTCAATAAATACAGAATTGTTTTTGTTTACTTTTCATCATTTGTTCTTGTATGTTACTCCCATTGTGACATCTCCTTGAATGATATAGTAACAGACTACAGTGACCAAGGCAAAGAGGAATGTAGCATGTTAAGTTCATTACTTAAAAGTAGTGCACTGAATTTTGGGGGGAACAAATTTTATATTGAAAATGTACCTACGATATTCAAACTGAAAAGTATAAAAATTATAATTGAGTGTTTAGAATGGGAATAAAAATGGTTCACACATACTGGATTGAGGAAGAAGTCATTGTATTGTAATATTTGGAGGGTATGATTAAAATTCCAAGAGTTCAACATAGTACCTGTTTTTTACAAGTCTTTTTCTTTACACAGGTATTTTGAAATTGTTCTTTTATATGTTTAGGTTTGATGAATTTATCCAATCTTGTAAATTCCCATGCTCAGTTTTATCTTGTCTTTTGGATTTTAAAATTTGCCAATTATTGTAGAAGGAATAAATTTAAACAATGATAGTTTTCTCTTTCTTTAAAGTTTTCCTTCATTGATTTGTTCGTGTAATGATTGTATAAATGATATATTTGGAATGTGGCTTATTTATGCTGGGAATGGCTTGTATTATATAATATTGTGATATTGGTTTTAATTAATGTAGAGTTGTTATCTCCCCTTGTTGCTCTTATTTACAAGTTTTTGTATCTTTATCATATATTGTATTCAATATACATGTACATGTAGTTTTAATTAATTGTTTTCACAATATTTCCTCTATTTATATGTTTACAAATAAACAGTTTCAATTTTCTTTATTTCATGCCTTGGAGTAAGAACAGATACTATGGACCTGCTTTACATCTTTAGTTTTTGGGTATCTTTGGTAGGGGCAGATTTTCCCCAAGTATAATGATTTTTACGATACCATAAAATAGATTTATTTAAAAGATATATGTAACATAATGATGAATGAGGTGAAAAATTAGACATTTGTTTTAATAGAAGTGTCGGATATTCTTCACATATTAACTGAATGGTGTGTTTTAGCTTGCCAGTATTTTTTTGCGTTGATATTTGTAATTCCCATTTATTTATTTTGCAAGCTGTTGTTGTTTAGTTAATATCATAATATTTTAAATACATGTAATAATGTTGCTGTTTGTTGGTATTATGATCAATTAACTAATCTGGAAGAAAGGGAAGAAATTTAGGCTCATATGCCATGGAAATATTCTTAAGTAAATGAAAGTTTGAATCAAAAGAAAACAAAATACAGTAAATATAAATAAATACTCAAATTGATAAATTATTTATGTATTGTAGTATTTCTATCTCCTTTGTTATATTAAACAATGTTGCAACAGTTTTGAGCTTTTTGTAAATTAGTGAAAGCATAAGATGCAGCATCAGTCATAGTTATTATTACTTTGCATGAGTAAAATACATACTTTCATCACAATAAACTTGAAAGTCAATATTATTGTTGTTTGTTTACTGACACATTTACCATGGTACAGCAGTTGCCATCTAATAGGAATAGGTTTATGGTGTTTAATGCCACTTCCAACAATATTTCAGTTATATCATGGTGGTCAGTTTTAGTGGTGGAGAAAGCCGGAGTACCCGGAGAGAACCACCGACCATGGGCAAGCAACTGGTAAACTTTATCACTTGTGGCTGAGTCGAGTGCACCCTTTTTTTGTAACTTACAAAGCCGGGGGAAACCGGAGTATCACGGAGAAAACCACTAACCAGCCGCAAGTCACTGACAAACTTTATCACATAAGGTTATATCGAATAGACCTTGCCATGAAAGTGGTTTGAACTCATAACTTGAGTGGTGATAGGCACTGACTGCACAGGTAGTTGTAAAATCCAACTACCATATGATCGCAGCCCGATCACCATCTTATTTAAGGCCACCCTATCTGCAAAGAAAAAGTTGTTTGATAAGAGGGATGGCCTCTTTTGAGGAGATCAATTTAGTAATGAATAACTATCTCAGTACATCTGACCTGATAGGAGAGTGTACTTTGATGAGAGGGTCTACTGTATTTTCAGCTGTATCACTTTTGTGGTCTTATTGCAAGGAAACCGTACTAATGCCTAGTGATCTGATTGGCAATAGGATTTCTTACCTTTACCATAGCCTGTTATATATTGATACTAGGTTATAATTGATCATTTGATTACAAGTGTGTATTATGATTCTGATTGGCTTAACTTCAATTACAAAAATGTAAATAATGTAGGATTAGGGTGTTTAACGCCACTTTCAATAATATTTCAGTTATATTGTGGCTGTCCATGTTATTGGTGGAGAAAACCACTGACCTGCCATAAGTCGCAGAAAAACATTATCATATAATGTTGTATCGAGTACACCTTGCCTGAGCGGGGTTCAAACTCATAACGTTAGTGGTTATGGGCACTGATTGCATAGGTAGTTGTAAATCCAACTACCATACGACCACGATGGCCCCTGTGTATAATATTGCAAGATAATGACATACTGAAACCAGAAGCTGTTTAATGTTCAGTGAACAGTATTTCAGCTATATAAACACTAAATCATTAAGTTAAATGCAGGGATGGTTTTTTTTAGCTCACCTGGCCAAAGGCCATGTGAGCTTTTGTCATGGGTAGTCGTCCGTTAGCTTTTCACATTTAAATCTTCTTCTCTGAAACCACTGAACAGATTTGAACCAAACTTGCCAGAAATGTTCATTGGGGGGTCCTCTACCAGATGTGTGATTTTGGTGCCGATTTGAAATTCAACATGGCTGCCAGGGCCCATAATGTGTTCCGATTGGTTGAAATTTTAGAAATCACTAAGCCATTTGAATTGTGACTTTGCAGGAATGATCATTGGGTGGTCCTGTACTAAATCTGTAAATCGTTTGCTGATCGGAAATTCAAGATGGCCGCCATGACTCGACTTAGTTTAACATTGGACCCTATGGGAATTTCACATTTTCATCTTTTTTTCTGAAACCACGAAACAGATTTGAACCAAACTTGGCAGAAATGCTCATTAGATGGTCATATACAAGATTTTTGTTTTTGGTGCTGATCGGAAATCCAACATGGCTGCCAGGACCCATAATGTGTTCTGATTGGTCGAAATTTTAAAAATCTTGTTAGAAACCACTAAGCCAATTGAATTGTGACTTTACAGTAATGTACTATACTTGTGAATCGTTTGCTGATCGGAAATTCAAGATGGCCACCATGACTCGACTTAGTTTTAACATAGGACCCTATGGAAAAAATGTTTAGAAGTCTTCTTCTCTGAAACCAGCAAGTCAATTTAAAGCAAACATGGCATGAATGGTCCTTAGGTGGTCAACTTTCAAAATTATGTCCTGTAAGCCCGACCATCCAAGATGGCCACCGTCAGCGGACATAGGTTTAACAGGACTGTATGGGAAAATTGTTTAAAAGTCTTCTCTGAAACCAGTC
>MJUT01000702.1:31356-59916 GCA_002080005.1 Gigantidas platifrons
ACCTCCATCCAAGATGGCTGCCATGAGCAGACATAGTTTTAACATAGAACCCTATGGGATTTGAATAGTAACTTAGATGTATTCGGCATGCAGACATTCTTAAGAGGACTTAGTTATATCAGGTGAGCGATACAGGCTCACCTGAGCCTCTAGTTTCAGTTATTTAACTGATTTCAGCTATTTTTCTGTGGAAAAGAAGTTCGGAAAATTGCAGAGCAGGTCAAAAACAGACCTATTTGAAAGGGGGTAAAGATGGTTTCAGCTATTTTCATTGATTTTCAGTTATTTTATTTTCTATCCCGAATCATCCCTGTAAATGGTGACCCTGAGTTGGTCATGTAATCATCCCTGTAAATGGTGACCCTGAGTTGGTCATGTAATCATCCCTGTAAATGGTGACCCTGAGTTGGTCATGTAATCATCCCTGTAAATGGTGACACTGAGTTGGTCATGTAATCATCCCTGTAAATGGTGACCCTGAGTTGGTCATGTAATCATCCCTGTAATTGGTGACCCTGAGTTGGTCATGTAATCATCCCTGTAAATGGTGACCCTGAGTTGGTCATGTAATCATCCCTGTAAATGGTGACCCTGAGTTGGTCATGTAATCATTCCTGTAAATGGTGACCCTGAGTTGGTCATGTAGATAGTGACCAACTGATTAAAAACAGGAATTAAATAAACAAAATACAAATGGAAAGCTGTTAAGCTGTGTCCAGCTTTGCTAGTCGTCGTATTTAATAGAAATGGGTTATGGTTAAACACCACTTTCAGATATATTTCAGTTATATCATGGCCGTTAGTTTCATTGGTGGAGGAAACTGGAGAAAACCACTGACGCAAGTCATTGACGAACTTTATCACATAGTGTTGTATCGAACTCGCAACATTAGTGGTGATGGCCACTGATTGCATAGCTAGCTGTAAATCCAAATCTGACGGCCTCCTAATGGATATGAAAGACATGCAAGTTCAAAATACAAAAATTAAATAATAGCATGTACAGTTGTTTCTTAAACTAGAGGCTCAGCACTGAGCTGAGCCTGTGTCGCTCAACTTGCATTCTGCTCTGAAGAAACTTAATACAGAACATTCCATAGCCTATAGGGGTGGGGTACGACCCCCAGGGTATGAGCTATAAGGCATTTAAGTTGCCCAGTCACCCTGATCATAAATATATATGGTTTAGGGGTGGGGATCTCAACCATTAAAAAGTTCACTTCAGGTAGGGGGTGGGGTATGACCCCCCTCCCCCCAGGACATGAGCTGTAGGGCATTTAATTTGCCTAGTCACCCTGATCATAAATATATATGGCTTAGGGGTGGGGATCTCAACCATTAAAAAGTTCACTTCAGGTAGCGGGTGGGGTATGACCACCCCTCCCCCCAGGACATGAGCTATAAGGCATTTAATTTGCCTAGTCACCCTGATCATAAATATATATGGTTTAGGGGTGGGGATCTCAACCATTAAAAAGTTCACTTCGGGTAGGGGTGGGGTATGACCCCTGGGGTCTGAGCTATAATGCATTTAATTTGCCTAGTCACCCTGATCATAAATATATATGGTTTAGGGGTGGGGATCTCAACCATTAAAAAGTTCACTTCAGGTAGGGGGTGGGGTATGACCCCCCGGAACCTGAGCTATAAGGCATTTAATTTGCCTAGTCACCCTGATCATAAATATGTATGGTTTAGGGGTGGGGATCTCAACTATTAAAAAGTTCACTTCAGATAGGGGGTGGGGTATGACCCCCGGGACATGAGCTATAAGGCATTTAATTTGCCTAGTCACCCTGATCATAAATATATATGGCTTTGGGGTAGGGATCTCAACCATTAAAAAGTTCACTTCAGGTAGGGGGTGGGGTATGACCCCCCGGTGCCTGAGCTATAAGGCATTTAATTTGCCTAGTCACCCTGATCATAAATATATATATGGTTTAGGGTGGGTATCTCGGTCACATTTTTTTTATACAGATGCATTTTAACTGTATTATACTAAAGTAAATGTCAATATTTAAATTAGAGTTATCTCTCTTTCCACAGATTAAATTAAAATTATCTCTCTTTCCACAGAAAACAGATTTTTTTTAGAAAGCATACAATCATAAACATGAATTGCCTGTGGCGGCCATGTTTGTAAATGGATCGGGACAAAATGAGCAATCTTTATAGAGGACCTTCCATAGATGCTTCCTATCAAGTTTCAGTTCATATGGCTGAGGGGTTTCAGAGGAGAAGATTAAAATGTGAAAAGTTAATGGACGAGACGACGGACGCCAAGTGATGGCAAAAGCTCACATTGCCTTTGGCAAGGTGAGCTAAAAATAGTTACACACCAGTATTTCTCCTAGACCCATGAGCAGTGATAGTTGTCAGTTAGGATTTTCTAATATGCACAAAAAACACTTTGTTGAGGACAATTCAAATATATCATCCAATGTATACAGAGATGTGTTACAATATATTCAAATCAGAAAGATAAATACAAACTACCCCCTCTATCCCAAAGAAGCAAGGCACAGAAAATACTAGCAAATTACCAGGTAGTCTAGGATCACAATTAGAATGATTAAAACATGTGTGAACCATCAAATTAAAAATAAATGAAACTATGGAGAGGCTTTGTGCTGAAGTTGTACATACATCTTGGATTTTAAATCCGCATTTGAAAGTAATTTACCAAAAAAGAAATATTTAAACACTTTCCAATAGATTGTTCATAAGGACCAGCAATTTTATATTTCAATTTACCAAAAACACCTAAAAAAGAGGTGGGATTATAGGTGTTTCACCATGCTTCCAAAAATATTTCAGTTTAAATTTAGGAGGAAATATTGGAGACTTCACTAACAAACTTGATCACATATGATTAGTACCAGTATATCAAGAAAACTACCACAACCAGTATCAGAACATGCAAATGTTTGATGGTGATGGACACAGACTGCTTAGGTAGATGTGAATACAACTGTAGTTTAACTCGCATTATAAAACTAATTCCTATGATGCCATCCATCTCTAATCTGTGATCACCATTCCTGACATATATTAAACAATTTTTCATGGCGATGTCCATGTTTGATTATAAATTGCCACCATGACATTAAATTGGCGACAGATTATCGATGATCAATTATTATTGAAAAGAAAAGCTTGTGTTCAGACATCCCCATGGTTTAATGAAAAGATATTCTACGAATGTACCATATACATATGTGTTACAAGGTGATGCTGTGTTTGGTTTTTTTTAATTGCCATATAAAAGTCACAAAGAGAATCCAGAGCTATCAAAAGAATATATAACCACATTGGTGGTGCATTGATTATCATGCTTGCTTTCGAGTGTAGTAGATTATGGGTTTGAGCCCTGATCAAGTCAAACAAAAAACTTGTAAAATTGGTATCTGCTGCTTCTCCACTTAAGCATGCAGCATTAAGAAGTAAGGGCAAAGACTGGCTTGGAATCAGGATAATGTGACATGTTTACCCTGGGACTGTCGTGTCGTTGAGCTAGCACTAGAAATCTAGCCAAGCATGTTGGTCTTATACAAAGTGGACATCATCTCATCGAAATTAACTTGTTCCCGCCATGAATAATATAGCTGAAAAACTGCTCATCTGGCACAAAGCAACAATTGCTCACTCTAATAAAGGAACAGTCCTACAAATACACAAGAAAGATGTAAGGTGATGGCATTAACTCAGTGTCTCTGCTCTCTTTACTGCTGAATAGACCAATACCCCTCCGGAATTTATATATAGAGATGTGCATCTGGTGCAATAAATTTATGTTGGTACCCTTTACATGTTTATTGAAATATCAGTTTACAGAAATTGACTGAGGCTCTGAAAAAATTTCTCCAAAAACAAAAATTTGAAAAAGGAACAATCCAGGGGAGCGTGCACTAAAATTGGAAAAAATAAGATTTTTATGTGTAAAATCGAGATTTTTCACGAAATACTTCAAAAATGTTAGCGCCTCGCTCCGCTTGCCGCAATTTTTTAAAGTGCACTGTGCACCCCCCCCCCCCTAACTTAAAATCCTGGATCCGCACCTGCAATCCTACTTGTTTTGAGACAAGATACAACGTGATGGCACAAACTTAAGGACAAATGCTGAAATGGGATAATAAACTGATTAGAAATGTTCCTTACAAACTGTCGATTGCCAAGTGCTATTGAAGAGACATGTCTCTGCTCTGTCTACTATGAGGTACACCTGAAGAATTTATATACAACGAAATACATCTGGTGTAGTAAATTTATATTGGCACCTTTAACATGTTTATTGAAATACGAGAAAGTTTACCACAGATAATTATGAAAAGAAAGTTATGGTCAGTTAAGCTCAACTAGTATCAATAAAACAAACAATCACCTGTTGCCTTAAATCATTGAAAACAAAACAGACCACGATATATGGAGATGGAAATCCATGGCTTGGCTTGGGACAGGCACAGAAATGTAGCAGGATTAAATAGGATCCCAATCCCCTTTTTTAACAACAGACATAAAGTGATAACAATAGCCTGACAGATCTTGAAGTTAGCATAGCAGGTATGTTCTGTGGGAATTTATTTAATTGTGAATAAACCTTTACATAATTACAGATCTTAATACAACATGTGCCTTAGAACGTTTTTTAATTATCAAATTACATAGTAACATGATTAACAGGGAAATATCTATCTTCAGTTGTTATATCTAAATGATTATCTGTCCATTATTTCATCTTGAACATCTATCTGAATGTCATCATAGCCATGGACTCGCTCTGTTTACTTTCATTACAAATTCAATTTTCCTCTGCATGTCGCCATTGTAAATCCTTTTACATCTTTCATAACTAATACGTCTTCTTTGTTGTGTTGGCTTCTCATAATATTGTTTTCTTCTTACTGCTTGTATAATTTTTTCTCTACTTAGAATTCTGTCCAAAAAAAACAACAACAAATGTCAACAAATTAATATCATTGGTTGATTGATTGTTTATTGATTAATGTTCAGCGGCAAATATTTCATGCATATTCAAGACAAAAAATCATTGGATAATGTACTTTTTTGACAGTGTAGTTATGATTGAATTCTTGTTTTAACAAATGTAAGTTGATATGATGTATAACATCTGTAGTGTTGTGGTCAGAATGGGTGTGGCAGATCGTGGGTTCAAGCCCCAACCATGTCTAACCAAAGACTTCAAAATTAATATTATATACTTCAGTAATGGATTGTTGTTCCAGTGAGCTAGTACTGTAAAATTCCATCTAAATGTGTTCGGTTTAATAAAAAGCAGACATCAGTATCACATGTAAAGCAACTTGTTCTATCTAAACTCTACAGATATATTAAATATGTTTTCATCTAATATGTAAATGCTTAGATATGTATAGAAACTTTCTCAACATAATCCATTGTGACTATTTTCAGATGTAGATAGTATGAAGTTTTTGCAAAAATAAAAAAACTTGTTCTCACCAGTATATACAAAAATGTACTTATAGAATTCTTGTAGAATTAATGTATATCGTTTTCGTGTCTTTTGATTGAACAAGAGCACTGTCACATGTTTGTTTTTGATTCGTTCATAATTCGATGAAAATTTTCGTTTTTGATCCGTTCATAACTCGATGAACTTATTGTATAAACAATATGGCGGCCGCCGACAGGAAACTATGATAGTGTCCGATTGAAAGCAAGCCTGAAAATCAGTTTAATAATCAAAATAGGGAAAAGATTCACGTGGAAGAATTATAAGAATTAAACGGTTCTTTTCAGTAGTTCATGCATGTGTAAACGGTGCCGATGCACTCATAAACTTTACATAAACGTCCTTTGGACGTTTATTCATTGTGATTACATCGGCACTGTTTACACATGCATGAACTGAAAAGAAGCGTTTAATCCTATAATTAAGGGCTAAACAGGGCACAGCATGATATGATAGCAGCAAGTCAACAAGAGCCTCCTCTCGCACCAGTTTGCAGATACTAAAGGGGTAATCAAAATCCGTCTATTGAAGGACAGACAACACAATAGCTAAAAGAAAAGGTACAAAAGGACAAATTAAACATACACATAAAACTAACGAATGAGTAACACGAACCCCACTAAAAACTGGGGGTGAACTCATGTGCTCCGAAAGGGTAGGCAGTTCCTGCTCCACTAGTGGGACCTGTCATGTTAATCTAGATACAAACCCAATGATAGGTCATAAATGAGGAAAGGACCGGGAAGTGTATATGACAAGTGGAACATATCCATGGTCATTTGTGACACCGATATTCCATAACTCAAACCATAACCGATAAAAAAAATCCATTTGAAAACTACCTAAAGCCCTTTTAAACGGTCAATTCAAAGAAAAATCGACTCGAACATGCCAAAATTGTATATATCTTCCAAAAATGTGAAATTTTGGAAATAAAATATAATTAGTCCCTTTTCCTTAGACAAAATAGCAAATTTTCTGTTTTGACTCAAAAGTAACTCTAAAGATGAGAATTTTACTAAAAGAATTGCATTAAAAATTAAATTGGATAAAAATTAAGAAAGTTCAAATTTTGAAATTGAGCATTTGTCCATTTGAGTTTATCTCTGAAACTGCAACAGATAGAGGAAATTTGTCAGCAGAATCAATTCAAAGAAAAAAAACCCATCAAAGTTTGACGAGATATAAAAATTCTATAATTTGTACGAACGTATATAAATGTAGCTTCTAAATATCCAAAATTTCGTAATTTAGGCACCTTTCAGACAACTTTTAAAAAAAAAAGTTATAATTTCATGGACCATCAATATCTCATGAAGATGATCATTTAGCAACAAGGACCACAGGGGCTTGTTACGATTTTTTTTGTATCCCTTCACTACTCTAAAAATTCACAAGGGAGGAATCTCAAATGTCAAATTTTCATACAACACTTAATTTTTTTCAAAATAGTTTTGCATTGGTGTCTTGACCTGATTCGCCATAATATTGGTGCCCCTTTGAAGCATAATAAATATATTTTTGATATTCCTATTCCTTTTTGTCATAATCTTTACCTATCTGCAACTTTTAAGCAATTTTTAACAGAATTTGCCGGTACCGAAACTGTCGACTATGTTGCTTACATGTGAAGGCCGCATGTATGATCTGATTGGTCGAATTGACCAAACAAATCGCATGTAGGATTTTCGTATGCTCTCACATGTAAACAATGTGGGCGATAGTTTCGGTGCCGGCAATTTCTGTTAAAAATTGCTTAAAAGTTGCAGATAGGTAAAGATTATGACAAAAAGGAATAGGAATATCAAAAATATATTTATTATGCTTCAAAGGGGCACCAATATTATGGCAAATCATATCAAGACACCAATACAAAACTATTTTGAAAAAGTGTTGTATGAAAATTTGACATTTGAAATTCCTCACTTGTGGTTTTTTAGAGTAGTCGAGGCACAGGCACTTGTGTAGAGTCAAAAATATGCTCGCTATGTACCTAAAATACCACAAGGCCGGACTCACTCCTTCTACCCCTGTCACTTCAACCGCTATTTCCCCAACCAAAATGTCGATAGGACACAAATCGCCTACTGATTTGCGTAGTGAAATGATTTTTCTTCAAGGAAAATCCGTTTTTATATATCTTCCTACCTTCTACAACCCCATACTGACAGATAATCCTCCGATTTTGTTGACACGGGACAAATCGTGGGCTGCAAAATCGAAAGTAGGTCGCATGACGTCTTTCCGCCTTTCGGTCGTTCTCTGGTTTTATCATATATAAATACTAAACACTAGAAATTCCAAATTCAAATTACAAGGCGCCAAAATATGAACTTCTCATATATGTTTGGTAAGGCAATAATAAAACCCGAGAACGACCGAAAGGCAGAAAGACGTCACGCGACCTACTTTCGCTTTTGCAGCCCACGATTTGTCCCATGTCAACAAAATCGGAGGATTATCTGTCAGTATGGCGGTGTAGAAGGTAGGAAGATATAAAAAACGGATTTTCCTTGAAGAAAAATCATTTCACTACGCATATCAATAGGCGATTTGTGCCCTATCGACATTTTGGTAGGGGAAATAGCGGTTGAAGTGACAAGGGTAGTAGGAGTAAGTCTGGCCTTGTGGTATTTTAGGTACATAGCAAGCATATTTCTGACTCTACACAAGCGCCTGTGGTCGAGGGATTAAAAGAAATCGTAACAAGCCCCTGTGCAAGGACAAAGAATTTGAGCACAAGGTCTGTAAATATTTTTTGCACCTTTGTTATTACACCCACCATGGGCAGTAGTGCCATAATACTCAACTGCACTGCATTGTAAGAAGAAGATCCCAAAAAGGGGGATACAGTACTTTTTAGTCAAGGGCAATGTACTGTAGTGTAGTAAGAACTATCTTCACTTCACATAATCTCCCTCTTCTTTGTGTAATACTGTTTCATACAAATTAAAACTTTGGGATTGTAAAAATTCATAAAGATCAGATTCTGTTTTACCTATTAAGTGATTTGTATGCAGTATCTACGTCATTATTACGGACAAAAACAGTTTTTGCAAGAAATCTTGCATGTTTATGGCAAGACATGTTTCATTTGGATTATTTCCCTTGTCGATCTGGGTTTGTCAAGCGTTTGAAACGAAGCATATATTGCGTGGGTAGATAAGATGGCATTTAACATCAGTTAATATCGAGCCAAAAAAAAAAAAAAAAGAGAAAGTGGAAGGAATCATATAAAACACATCTATTTAAAGAAAACGGACAGGTTGTCACACGCATTTTTTTCATAGCAAATATTCAATCACAATGTGATAGAAACAAATGACTGTTCCAGTCTGTGGACCACAGGCACTTGTCTCTAAAAAATGTGTAGCCCCCAATAATATCATATCATATGATAGTCTATTGGTACACATTTTTTAGAGACAAGTGCCTGTGCTGTGGATGTGTAGTGGTGCCTAAAAATAAAATAAATTCGCGTGCTGTCGGACACTGCTGTGGCACTCTCCCTTTTCTGTAAGATAAGATTCCCACCTTTTTTAGAACAACATCTAGCCACTAAATAATTATTTTATTTCAAAAATACATGTTTAAAATGTTGTCCAGTACTGGGCTCCATGATTGGAAAATAAAATATCTTGTATCTTGTTGCTATTCAAGAATTGTGTTCATCTTCAGCTATTTTGTAATCTTAGTTTGTACACAATAGGGATGTTCGCCGTGATGTCACAGGCTTGAGAATTTACCTGTGTGGTTGGCAGGAAATCAAAAATTTCACTTGTCTTTCAATGAAAGCTCAACTTTAAATTGTCATTATTATTTTGTTATTTACCATAATTTAATAATTCTTTCAGAAATGAAAATTATATACATGTAGCAATAATTAATTCACATCGAAGGTTTGATAAAAAATATTCAGAATAAAAAGATTGGAAATTCAATCTTGTTTTATTTAGTTTTGAAGCGTAAAAATGCATTATTTCATATTAGAATTATGAATTTATCATATCAAAATAACAAAATGTAAACTGACGGAACAAATATGAATTTTCTTAAGTCTCTAAAACAATTAACAGAACCAAAATTTGTTTGGAAATAAAAAAGTTATAAAAGTTTAAAAATTGGTTACTTTCCTGTCAATTACGTTATTGTTTTACTGCCAACCAATTATTTGTTTAATGACATGCAAATTAGTGAATATGACATCACTAATGAGATTGGCGAACATTCCTATACCACAAATAATGGCAATGGGAAGAAACAAATGGATAAATGACAGCAAAACGTTGAACCACAACAACCAAATCCTGTGTATTTCAAACAATTTTAATGTTTTCTGTTAAAAGTGGGTATTTTTCTAACCCTAAACTTTAAAGGTTATGCAAATTTGTAGAACAAATGGATTCTCTGCATAACTGGGAAATTCCACATTTCACTCTAAAGACAGCAGCTTCAAATTTTTTGGATTACTTGTGCACATCACACTACTCTCATGCACCAAAGTCCTTGATAGTAGATGTCCAGTATGGATTTTGATGAGTATCCAAATTGAAGTTGAAAACCAGAGGTCAGTCATGATTTAAAATAGAAATGGTTCATTGGAGGTCTGCGAGATATGTCACTAATAGACAACGAAATACACCTAGTGTTGGTGACATGTTACAACATCTTGAATGGCGCAGCCTTAACTGGATCGACACAGAGATGCACGCTTTGTCATGATGTATAAAATCTCCCATGACTTAGTGGCAGTCCGTAAAAGTGACAGACTTTCACCACCCCTGAGACACTCCAGAAACATGCACTCTCAATCTTATCAGGTCCCATTGATATGTAGGACACAACAATGGGAAAGGGATCATTTTTCCCTCGCACCATTGACATTGTAGACTCAGCTAATCTTTAAATTCACTCCCGATTTTGTACATACACAATGTAGTTTTAAACTTATTTTCTTATTGAAATAATTTTTGTTTATTTGTCTTTTTCAACTGCAATTCCCTTGACATAATCTTTAAACTGTTGAAGTATGTCAATAATTGGTAGAAGTAGAAGATAAAAAATGCAACATACACCATGAATGATCAGCATTTACCCTGAAACTCTTCTCTAAAACTTTATTACTTTAGTCCTTAAAAATTGTCCGAAACAAGTTACATTTCGATGAAATGATGATGATATCCCCTTTGTACTAAACCAATATGGACACACTGAGTTGGATTTTCATAGTGCTAGCTCACTGAAAAAACTCTAACTCCTTGAAGCTTTGTACTTGCAGAGAAGCAGCAAATATCAATTTTATAATGGCAGTGTCTATTCTTACAACAATTTTCAACGAATTGTTGTAAGAATAGCCCTGAATCTTATTCTTACAACAAATAATATTACGGATTAGATAATGAGAAACGAATAATTATTACCTGTAGATTAAATTTGTTGTAAGAATAGCCTCTAGAGCCTATTCTTACAACAAAAAAGATAATGTTGTAATTAATCATATATATTTATTGTATTATATAGATCTATAAATATATACATTTCTTATATATAGATGTCCGTTTATATAATTGAACACAGTTCTTTTCCTCATACTCTTGAATTGAAATTTTAATTTGTTAAAAGATGTGAAGAGTTTGTCTTTGAAAGCACTATCCATTATGTCTCTATATATGTTTTCGTATTATTACAATACATCCATTCTACAAATTAAATGTACTATCTTTTTTGTGATTAAGTATGATGTGATATGTGAGTATTGTTCAACTACAAATGTAGATATGACTAAAAACCAATTACCCTTTCTCTTAATTATTGAAATAAAACAAAATCCAACTAACTTATTTAATTATTTTATTCATAAATCATATAAAAATACGTCTATTATAAGGCTGTAATCATAAAAAAATAATTTATATGAAAAAAGTTACAAATTGTAACGGAACCCAATGCAACTATATATGATCGCTATTTTAAATAAAAATTTGTTTCCTCATTGAATGGATTCCGTAATACCATTTGTTGTAAAAATAAGATTTGCGGCTATTCTTACAACAATTTGTTGAAAATTGTTGTAAGAATAGACACTGCCTTTTATAATGTTTGGTTTGACCTGACAAGGGCTTGAACCACACTCTCAAGACAAGCATACAAACCATTACACAGCCGATGGAGTTTCACTATTTGTACAAGACAAGTTTGTTTCATTTGCTTGATTCACAAAGGAACAAAAAGTTAATTAATATAAAGGTCTTGACACCACAAATGTACATTTACCTGCCTCAGTCCTATTAAAATTGTGTCAAAGAATATCTGCACTAATGTTTCAAATGTAAATGTTATGCATTGTATACTATTATAAAATTTAGACAATATATTTCCTGGTTTACAGAGAAACAGCCAGATATGTTTGGAGGAAACAATCCACCAACAGGAACTGGCTCGACAACAAAACCATCAGGTAATGAAAGTAAAATTGAAATTTATAGTACTGTTAATATGAGAAAGATTGTGGTCAATGTGGTGATTATCAGTGTTTTTATAACATTTAACTGGGAAATCCGAATGAATGGTGTCAATTGATAACCCATGACCAGTGTCATTGACAACAAAATTTACCACATACATTGTATTTTACTCACAACAAAGCAACACATTGATTAGATTTTATTTTGCATTTTTAGTAATAAACATTATATTGAAATGAAATATAATTTATGTGTTTTTTAAATAATTTTACAAACTGGTAAAAAATGTATATTGCGTTTAGCACAGAAAGTAGGAAATGAATGGGATTAACATGTAATATCTCTTGATATCATATGTGAGTTAGCACATTTTTAGCTACTTTATTAATGATTTTAACTCATCCAACTTTAATGCATTTTTATTGGCAAATGATCATCTTTATGGGTTATTGATGACTAAAAATTGAGCACTAAAAAAAAATACTGAAAGTATTCTTAGGTTGTTTGATTTTTTTGTTTGTTTTTTATTTTCCTCCCTCCCTCCTAGGTTTTGGTACCCTACCTTGATGTTAAACATAGAATTAATTTAGGACGGCCTAATTAAAAATCATTATAAATTTATGTTTTTTAATTGTCACAAATTGTGACTTGAAATGTGGAAGGTGCTATAGCAGACCACTGATAGTTTACCCATGTTTTAATTGTTATTGTGTAAGGAGTTAAAAACAACTACAATTGGAACTGATCTATTGAATGAATACAGTTGCCTTTGTTTACAGGTTAATTCTATTATTGGACATTAAACTTCTTATTTTATGACTGGAAGAGAGAAGTCAATCACTCATTGATTAAAATGCCCCTAAAAAAATTAACTCTGAGGTGTAGGATTTTGATCTTCTTTGGTGTATAAAAAAAAAAAAAAAAAAAATATATATATATATATATTATATGAATCATAATACAAAATACATGTCCAAAGGAAAAATAGATTACAAATTATAGACAGAAAATGAAAAATGCAGATATATGTGTAACATAAACTCCCTGCAATTCTTCAACTAGGCTCAAACAAGTTCCTTCAAAAGTTTTAGTTTCTCCTTTCACATTAACTGCACACATCATGGAGTCATAATACTCGAAACCATGACAAGAAAAGTAGTAATTATTTATAAATATATCATATGATAATTAAAATGTAAAAAAGGGATATGGTATTTAACGTCACTTTCAACAATATTTCAGCTATATCGTGGCGATCAGTTTTATTGGTGGAAGAAACCGGAGTACCCGAATAAAACCACTGACCTGCCGCAAGTCACTGACAAACTTTATCACATAATGTTGTATTGAGTACACCTCACCATGAGCAGGATTCTAACTTACTACATTAGTGGTGATAGGCCTTGATTGCACATGTAGCTGTAAATCCAACTACAATACGATCACGACCATGATGGCCCCTGTGTAAAATAAAGGACTCTTCATTGATTACAAACAAAACAGGACTCTTCATTGATTACAAACAAAAAAGGACTCTTCGTTGATTACAAACAAAAAAGGACTCTTCATTGATTACAAACAAAACAGGACTCTTCATTGATTACAAACAAAAAAGGACTCTTCGTTGATTACAAACATAAAAGGACTCTTGATGGATTACAAACAAAAAAGGACTCTTCATTGATTACAAACAAAAAAGGACTCTTCATTGATTACAAACAAAAAAGGACTCTTCATTGATTACAAACAAAAAAGGACTTCATTGATTACAAACAAAAAAGGACTTCATTGATTACAAACAAAAAAGGACTATTCATTGATTACAAACAAAAGAATTAATACAAAGGAGGATAATCTTAAACACTGATCTTTTTACTGCATAAATGTAGAAAAAAGTCAGTTAATATTGAATGAGTACTTGACTTAATATTTGTAATAAAGGATGTCTAACTTTCCCCCATGATAATCTATTTCTATTTGGGCTTAGTCCTGTTTTTGAAATGAAAAATAAATATCCTACATCAATGTTATGGATTTTTGGCAGATAATAAATAAAATACATAATTACAATGTCTGGTTTATAGGTTGAACTATTGCTGTATGAATAAAACAAATGATGAATTTTACTTTTTCTTTTAAAGTAAAATCTCTCTATGATTTTGTTTTTGCTTTGTTTTTTTTTCTTTCTTTTTGGGGGATAGGGGGTATCTTTTCTTTTTTTCACATTATTTTATAGGTTGGAAATATATATATTTTTTAATATCAAAGAAGATCAAAATCCTATACCAGATGAGATGAAAGTTTTTCTTAAGGTCCATGTGAGGTATTTCCTTCACTTTATTTCTGTCAGTGTTACCATACTCTTTGTCCCTTAGCTTTTAGAATTCGAACTACCCATTTGGGAGGGGGGGGGGTCTTTTTGACCATTATATATATCTATATATATTGGGAATAAACTTTTTTTTACACCAAAGAAGATCAAAATCATATACACATGTACCTGAGAGTTGAATTTTTCTTAGGGAAGTTTTAATCAATGAGTGATTGACTTCTCTCTTCCAGTCATAAAATAAGAAGTTTAATGTCCAATAATAGAATTAACCTGTAAACAAAGGCAACTGTATTCATTCAATAGATCAGTTCCAATTGTAGTTGTTTAAACTCCTTACACAATACCAATTAAAACATGGGTAAACTATCAGTGAGTCCACTATACATGTACATATAAATTAAAACATGGGTAAACTATCAGTGGGTCCGCTATAAATGTACATATAAATTAAAACATAGGTAAACTATCAGTGGGTCTGCTATAAATGTACATATAAATTAAAACATGGGTAAACTATCAGTGGGTCCGCTATAAATGTACATATAAATTAAAACATGGGTAAGCTATCAGTGGGTCCGCTATAAATGTACATATAAATTGAAACATGGGTAAACTATCAGTGGGTCCGCTATAAATGTACATATAAATTAAATGGTCTAATTATGTTATTATTGATTAAATGGTTTGATTTTAATATTACACAGGTGGTTTTAGTTTTGGGACACCGGTAGCTACCAGTAATGCTGGCGGTGGCAGTGGATTTTCGTTTGGAGGCACACCACAGCCTGCTGGAACTCCAGGTGGCTTCAGTTTTGGTGGTACTACTAGTACAGCACAACCTTCAGCATCACCTAGCTCAGGTTTCTCGTTTGGAGCAACAACACAAGCTGCTACAGTGCCTACTGGATTCTCTAGTGGAACAGTGCCACAGTCTACAGGTGGTCTTTCACTTGGTAGCATTAGTGCTCAGCCTGGAGGAACATCTGGCTTCTCTATGGGTGGTACAGCTACTCAACCTGCACCGTCCTCTGGCTTCTCTCTTAGTGGTACACCTACTCAGCCTGCAGCAACTTCAGGAACTGGATTTTCATTAGGTGGCACAGCAACACAGGCTTTGGCAACACCAGGATTTACATTACCTGGTACAACACAGACAGCAGGTTTGTTATGTTATCACAATCTATACTGTAGAGAAGGGGAATAGTGATATGTTCTTGTTAGATTTAGACTGTGTCTACAGTCTTTTTAGAGGGGGAGGGGGGCTTTAAACCTAGGGGTAATACAAGCAATACATATGTACAATGGCAGGCGGATCTCCCTCCTGTATTAAGGTAGACATGTACCGATGGTGTGGATTGAAATTTTCCACTTTGAAAAACAACATACATGTATAAGAACACTATTTAAAAAAATATTTCCACAACAAAACATGCATGCACAAAGAAGGAAATTTACTATATGGATAATGATGACAGATAAAACTGAACTTTGTTGTCAGTTTATACTATGTGTACAAGGAGTCAAGGCATGATATATAATGTACAATGGTAGGAGGGATTTTAGGTTTTTTAGAAAACAATATTGGTAATATAAATGAGAAGTAAACATAGCCTACTGTAGGTGGATTTAATAGTTTTAAAAAGAAGTTAAAACCCTTTAGGAAAGTGGACTACTATTCAAATTATTTAATCCATGGTGTTAGATCAGCTATATGGTATTATTCAATGATAAACTTTTTATTTTGTTGACATTCATTTTGTGATATTCTTGAATTGCTAACATGCTGTGCCAATGATTGAATCATGGTCCCTAGCTATACTGTGTCACATGATCAATTTTTCAAAAAAGGTGGTACAAATGACTTAAAAGTACATGTTTTGTCTTATGTTATATGCAAATAAACACATACATTCAAAATGAATCAAATGAAGGATAGTCACTGGAATTTAAATTGAACAAAAATAAATCTCCCAAGATGCATTTCAGTTTTATGAAATGCAGTAAGAAAGCAAAATTTCCCACCAATTCAACGGATGACTGAACCAGGTGATCAGAATATAGACAAATTCATCTATTCACTTTGATAACATGTTTGTCTCATTAAGATTGAATTTTAAATTTTCAGCAGTACCACAACCTACAGTGGGTGGATTTAACCTTCCAACCCAGTCAGTTCTCACCAGACCTGGGGTCCCATCATCAACACAGCCAGCTACTGCTGGTTTTAATTTAACAACAAAGCCACTGGTACAAACAACAGCACAGCCTTCAACTACAGGTGGATTTGGACTACAAACACAACAAACAGTTAACCTTGGTGGTTTAACGAAACCTACACAACCAACTGGAACTCAGCCAACATCCACAGCAGCGCCTGGTTTGTACTAATTATCACTTTAAAACAGTTTTTACCTCACCTGGCTGAAGAGTATGTGAGCTTTTTCCATCACTTGGTGTCCTTTGTACGTCATAAACTTGCACTTTTAAATCTTTTCTGAAACAACTACGCCAAAGTAAACCAACCTTGATTTTTTTTTATTGTCTACTGCTGTTATATTGTCATTCTAGAATTAAATAGTCGTATCTACCAGTCATTGACTTTAGCAGTGGTCCGGTGGCCCACGGCCAGTGAAAATTGATTCGGACCAGTGACTTTTACCAAATTTTTTCAATAGAATCTATATAAATATTCAAATTTTAAAGTTTTCGGGCCAGTAAATTCGAAAGTCTAATTTCGAAGACTGTATCTACAATTTACTTAATTTTTTAAAGAGAGTAAAGAGACAAAAACTTATAGCTGTTTGTATTCACATTATAAGTTAAAATTAGCTGCACGACAGTGAGTAAGTAGTTCAACAATTATGCCCTGTTTTTCTGTGAATTTTTCTTTCAGCCGATTTATGTCGAATGTGCAGCAGCTCTGTGCCTATTTTGATTAGAAAACCACATTAAAATCTTCTGCTCAGAAACCTGAGCTGAGAAGATCTTTGGTTGGTCCACTTTCAAAATTATGTGTAACACACCCACCCTCCATCCAAGATAGTAGAGATTTCTATTAACTGCAACAACAAAAAGAATCAGCTTAAATTTGAAGTTTAACATATGACAACCAGGTGAGCAATTCCAGGCTCCCGGAAACCTTTAGTCTTCTTAAAAATACTAATACAGTGGAACCTGTCTAATCCGACACACCAAGGGACCAGGGAAGGGTGACGAATTGTACAGGATGTCAGAACCTGTCTAATCTGACACACCAAGGGACCAGGGAAATGTGTCAGATTGTACAGGATGTCAGAACCTGTCTAATCCGACACACCATGGAACCAGTGAAATGTGTCAGATGGTACAGGATGTCAGAACCTGTCTAATCTGACACACCAAGGGACCAGGGAATGTATCGGATTGTACAGGATGTCAGAACCTGTCTAATCTGATACACCAAGGGACCAGTGAAATGTGTCAGATTGTACAGGATGTCAGAACCTGTCTAATCCGACACACCAAGGGACCAAGGAAATGTGTCAGATTGTACAGGATGTCGGAAAACTCTGGTTTTACTTTTTAGTTAACAGACATTTGTGCAAATTTAACTAGAGAAGAAATTGTGTATGTTTGTTTGTGTAGGATGGTTTAAATAATTGGAACTACAATGTAAAGGGATATTTATACAATGTAGATGAAAATACATTTAATATTGAATTTATACACAATTAATATATTTAGAACAATTTCTTAATCTATCAGATAATGGTTGTAGCCATGTCCTTTACAAAGAAAGTGAAAACAGTTATCTGTAAAATTTTAATTATTATGTAGAACTAATAATCATTCTTTATAAACTTTTAAAATTTATTTTTCATTGGAAGGTATATTTGGAGGAGCTATAAAGATAGGAGCCACCAGTGGTACCACAAGTACACAACCTGTTTCAAATCTGGGTGTAGCATCAGGATTTCCTACTTCAGCTGCTCCAGGTTTGGGAGGATTAGAAAAAACAAAGACAACTACAGTTGGTTTCTCACTTCCAGCTTCTACAGCTGCCAGGTAAGAAAGAGGCATCTGCTCCATAAGTTGTAATGCCTCGTGGGAAGGATTGATTGATTGATTTTTGGTGTTTAACGTGGGAAGGACAATAATTTAACTGCTCCATACAATGAGCAGAAACAGATGCAGTTGAGCTTTTTTGTATTTCAGCATTGTCCAACTTCAGAATTGGCAATGTCAGATCTTAATTGTAAGGCCATGCAAAGTTAATTACTTGGTTCTCAGGTCCTTTTTTGTCAGAATTGATGAGGGAGGGCAGCATTTTTTTTTATCCTTTTACTGCTGTAAAAAGTGATGAGGGAGGCATTTTTTCTTCTTTTTTTTTTGTGAAAAATATGGCAATGTATAAATCTTTTCATTACTTTATTGAAAATTTCAATTTTATTTCTTCCGATGGTGGCAGAAACATCACAAGTGGTTAATTTTTATGGAAACGTCCAATCCGCTGGTCCCAACGTACCATTTTTTTATCTCCGTAAACAATTCCAATAAGGTACAAGCTTCGGAGAAGCCCCCTATTATGTTTCCTGGTAAAACTGGCAAACATTTGTGCCGAATTTGCACAGAAACGATTGACATTTTGTCTAAATGTCAAACGGAAACACGTTTTTTATTTATACATTGTCATAATGATGCTTTAAATCTCATTTAAGCATGATGCGTTTTAAAGCGTTTCACCAACCACGCGATATAAGAGAAAAACGGATGCGGTTGTTTTTTCCATACGGACAGCACTACCGCATTTAAATTATTTTTTTTACTATTTTTGCAAAAAAATCGGCAATGCGGCGACGAATTTCCACATGCGGGTGGGCCTGAGAACCAAGAAATTAACTTTGTATGGCCTAAATGATATCAGCATTTTTAATTAGAAGCGAGACATACTAAAATGTTAAGATGAAAACAGCAAGCTGATTTAAATCAGATCAAATTCAATACTAATGAACGGTCAATTTTATTACGACAATATTATCTTAAGCTACAAGTTTTACGTGCATCTGTCAGTTAACATTCAGTATAGTACCGCCACAATATAACTGAAATATTGTTGAAAGTGGTGTTAAACACCATAAACATAACCATTCAGTATAGTTGTTGATGACATGTTTCAGTTCTGGTGCCACTGTCCCACAGAAAGAGATGAACTACCAACAATTAGAAGAAAATATTAATAAATGGATGCAAGATTTGGAAAATCAAGAAAAGGAATTTTTAGAGCAAGCTACCCATGTTAATGCCTGGGACCGATTTCTGGTAGAAAATGGTGAAAAGGTAGTGTTACAAGTGTAATTTGTTATGATCTGAAAAATGATCTTATGGTAGTTGGATTAACAACTACATATACAATCAGTGCCTATCACCACTAATGTTTTGAGTATGAATCCCACTCAGGCAGGTTGTACTCGATACAACATTATGTGATAAAGTTTGTCAGTGACTTGCGACAGGTCAGTGGTTTTCTCCGGTATTATAATTTCCTCCACCAAAAAAACTGACCGTCACGTTATAACTGAAATATTATTGAAAATGGCGTTAACCTTAACCCCTCCAATTCAGATAAATGAAAGTAAAAAAAATGATCTGCTAGTAGCTTCTTACAGCTTAACTATTTAACCCAGATAACTCTTGACTCAGATATTATGAAGTAAAATCATTAGCCCCTTTTGACATCAACACAATGAAGTTTGAATGTAGTATAAAGTAAATATGTAACCTATGGAGATTTAATTGGGTTTTCATGTTAACATTTTTTAATCAAACAATTCCAGATCAAGATGTGTGAATATCCTCCAGATATTCAAGTTTACATAAAATTTCTTATCTGAGACTTGTTACCAATGCACATGGTGTTGAGAAAGTTTTGAAAAGTTATCTGGAGTGTGTTTATGATTGTCCTTTACAAGAAATGTTGTTATGAGGAATGAAGATAGCCACTGCCATAGAACTGCAAGTTAAAATAAATAAATAAAATTTTATCAAACACTAAAAAAACTTGATCGAATACAAACTGCACATAGGCATTAGGTGGTACCTTATGTTTTCATTTTTTTTGTATCCATCATTTAAAATTATAGATGGCTGCCACCAAAAGACAAAATTTAAACAAAGGACCATGAGGGAAAATAAATAAATAATTAATCTTTGAAACTACAGTGAAACCTGACTAAACCGGACCCTGAGTAAACCGGAATCCTGTCCAGTCCTATCTAAATTTCAAGTTCGCAGTTTTTTCCTTAATAATCTTTGTTAAAAATCATTGAATAAACCGGACACTGCACATTCCAAATTCCGGCCTTGACTTGCGGTCCCAATACACTAATTACTGTTATAATTTATCTCCGTAAACCGGTCATGATCAGATCAATCAACCGTGTGTTTACATATATGTGAATATCGATCTGTAGTAATTCGAAGAGTGTATATTAGCACACCTGTAATTAGTGATCACTGGTAACTCATGTGGTTAATGTTTAAATGTTCATTAAATATTAAACAAACATGGATTCAATACCTAAAAAGCGAAAGCTTAATCAAGATGAAATACCCCTTATAAGTGGGTTTTTTTTCGATGGCACGCTTTTAAAATATCCAACATGGGGGAATCCTTCTCGAAAACAATGCATATGTTGACAATGGTCATAAATGAACAACAAACAATGCCTTATTATTTAAGTGATGAACTAGCATCCAAGCCATACAATCATAACTTGAGATAATTTATTGTTAATCGGATTATAGTCTTCACAGCTGGGAGTATTCAAACTTCCAGACTTGTCATAAAAAATGACAAATACATTTTGATTCCTTTTTTCTTTTTATTTCAATCATTAAAAGCTTGTGTAAACACAGTCTGGCAGTCTAATTATACACTAGGTAATTACATACACATTCAATCTTATCGACAGCATTATTGATTATTTTACGCACGGTTAGATATAGTCACACTTTTATTTTTAGCTTTATTTTCGTATCAACGTTTACTGGTTCAAAAAACAACTGCACTAGAGTATTACAAAAAATGTAATTCTCTGAATAATTCAAAAGTATTTTTACACATTTAATGATTTTGTGGAAGTGTCCAAACAAGTAAACAAATATGAAAATGTGCAATCTCCTGCAAAATAAAGAATCTGGACAAAATCCCGTGCATTATGCATAAGAAATTACGATACTCAATTATTTCAAAACAATTCCTATTTTCAATTGTTAGATAAGCAATTCAGACAATGTAGTTCTAGTATAACGGTCTATCCGCTAAAATTTGATTTGGGTTAAAAACTCAGGATCGCAAAAATTAAGTATACCACTAAAAAAATCCACCAATTTGGAACAAAAACGTGAAATTTGGCTCCCGTGAAAAAACACTTATACGGTAGTCAGAGAGTAGACACTTAATAAACCGGCCCACTGTCAATACCGGCCGTGAAACGTGGTCCCAATGGTGGCCGGTTTTCACAGGTTTCACTGTAGTAACTTGTTTGTACCAAAACTGTGCATCAATAATCATTGGATGCTCCAGCTATATATCCCTTACAAAGTTTGTTATTTTTAATGTCAATCAGAAATCCAAGATGTCAGATTATTGATTATTTTCATGAATAGCATATTTTTCAACTTTATATAGTTCACCCTCACAGGTGAAATAAAAATTTCCTTATACATTGTAGACAGGTAAAAAAATGTGCATTATACACTGTAGGCAGGTAAAAAAAAATGTGCATTATACACTGTAGACAGGTAAAAAATGTGCATTATACACTAGGCAGGTAAAAAATGTGCATTATACACTGTAGGCTGGTAAAAAAATGTGCATTATACACTAGGCAGGTAAAAAAAAATGTGCATTATACACTGTAGGCAGGTTATCAGTATTTCTGTATGTTTGTAGATTACGTATTTAAACAGTGACATGGAGAGAGTGAAGGTAGAACAACAGAAGCTAGACCATGAACTAGACTTTATTAAATCACAACAGAGAGAACTTGATGAAATGTTAATACCTCTGGAGAAATCTGTAGAAGAACAACAAAATATTAGCTTCCAACAACATGCTGACTTGGAAAGAGAAAACACGTAAATTATCTACTTATTTTAGATTGATGAGTCATATATATATGAGGTTATCAGAGAAAATTTTAACCAAAAAAATCTAATTTTGTAGCAAAATTGTAATATTGTAACTTATAACATGGCAAAAATGTTTCTTGAAAAATCGTGTTCAGGCGAGTCAAAAACGTACTGTGGTTGTCTGAGAATTTCTTTGATTGTTATAAATTTCATATATTTCTTCAAAATAACTGGACATTTTTCTGACATTTTTGTAGCAATATATTATAGAAAAGATACTTCTGTTTTGGTTTTTGTAATGATCTTTAGGATATAGTGATCATATGTTAAATGAAGGTTATTTTTCAGAAGATTTTTACATGTATATGTAATATGGTATCGGTATAACATACTTTATCCTACATTGCTATAATAACTGATATCATTGTAAAAAATGCAAATTTATTCCTTCGGTTTTTTTCTGCAGACTTTTAATGATGTTTAATGATTGATTGATTTTTGGTGTTTTAAGCCACTTTTAGCAATATTTCAGCTATATCATGGCAACCAGTTTTAGTGGTGGAAGAAGCAGGAGTACCCGGAAAGAACCACCTATCATGGGCAAGCAACTGGTAAACTTTATCACTTGCGGCTGCGAGTCGAGTGTACCCTTTTTTGTCATTTACAAAGCCGGGCGCGAACCCACACCGTTTTAATGATGTTTAAGTACAGGCAGAGTTTTACTTTTGCCCCTACCTACAAGCATAAATGAACTGTAAATTAGTTATTGTTGGAGTATCTTATTCAACAATCAAGTAATCAAGACATAATTCAAAATTCCTTATATCATATATATTTACCGGTATATAAAAATTAATTCATTATTTATTGTAGGTATCAGCTAGCAGAAAATGTTGATGCCCAGTTAAAAAGAATGTTACAAGATCTAAAAGAAATAATAGACCATTTAAACACATCAAATGCCAGCCAGGATAATACAGATCCAGTATGTTTATAGCTTAATATCAGTATTGATACTAGTCACTGTCAATAATGTGTATTCATTTTCGTCTGAAAAAGATAATTAATTTTGCATTTGTTGATGTTTGTACAGTCCTCGAAATGAAAATTTTAATTTACTGGTCTGAATCAAATTCTTGAATTTATTTTTATATTGTTCTAGATAAAAACTGAAAAATTTACTGGTCTGAACAAAGTTTTACTTGTCTTGGGCCATCGTGAGGACAGTTTGTATGAAAATAAAGTTTAAACAACGATCTTCAAGATGACAAGGTCCATCCAAAAAAATGATTTATCCAAGTTCAAGATATTGAGGTGTGATTGTATATCTAACAAAGTTTTACCAACTGTATTTCAACAAAAACTTTCTTTTTTCCAGATATTTCAAATAACACAGATATTAAATTCACATATGGATTCATTGCAGTGGATAGATCAGAATTCAGGTAACCATGGATGTAAAGTTATTAATTAACAGCAAACAAAATCTTCAAATGGAAACTTTAAATCTTCTTACCTAACACAAAATATAAGATTTCATTTCATTAAATCTTCCAAAAAACAAATATTAAATACACATAATCTTGAATTTGTGAGAGAAAAAAAATGCATAATTTCACATTAACATGACCTCCGATATTTTAATAAACCAAGAAGAAAAAGACTTCCCACATAATATTTTTCTTCAATAAAAAGAGGAAACGACCTACATTTTTTTAAGAAAAGTTGCCTGTAAACCAAGTTATTAGATTTCTTTGGTCTTAATGAGATTCAAGAACTTTCAATTTTTCTACACATTTTAATTAGAAAACTTCTAGTTGAAGTAATATCCACACACAATTTTCATCAGTTGTTATATCACTGTGCGTTCAGCTACATACCAATAGATAATGGGGGCCATCATGATCGTATGATAGTTAGATTTACAACTACCTGTGCCTATCGAGGTGTACTCGATACAACATTATGTGATAAAGTTTGTAGTGGCTTGCGACAAGTCAGTGGTTTTCTCCGGAAACTCTGGTTTCATCCACCAACAAAACTGACCGCCACGATATAACTGAAATCTTGGCGTAAAACACCATAAACCAAATCAATAGATAACTAATTCTGTTAGTCAATGTTGTATGGGAAAAGTTAAAGTAGTTTGCATAATTTAAAATTAATGTTTTTTTCCTTCAGCTTTATTGAAAAGACATGTTGAAGATATCTCAAAACAGATGGAAACACAAAGAAAAGAACAAGAAAGGAATTTTCGTCTTGTATACAACTGACAGTTTAGATAGACTTTGTCTCAAAAGTTTGGTGTAATCGTATATCTGTGTATTGTCTTGGAAGATTAGACATATAGAAACATTTTTGAGTAAAAATATCATAAAACTATTTCATTCCATGATATCACTCCATTGTCAGGTATCACAAAATGTTTTCAAGGATATCACACCATTGTAATATATCATAAAACTATTTCATTCAAGGACATCACATCATTGTAAAACATCGCAAACACTTTCATACAATGATATTTCATTAGTCATTTTAAAACATCAGGCAGGACACAGGCAACGTTTATTGATGATCAGTCATGAATCATTGTTGTATTGAAAGTGTAATATTTGTTATTAAAACAGTTTAACAAAAACAAATTTGTTCTTTCGAGCATTATGGCCTTGTGCCCGACAGTCTATTATTATAAAACAACCATCACATGTCATTATAAAAAGAAAGTTTAGACAGTGATGGTCAACAATTCCATCAATATCAATTAAACAAACAAATGCCTCTCGCCTTAAAACACAGAAGTCAAAAAAGAGACCATGACATATGTTGATGGAAATCCATGTTCATTTTCACCTTTATTTTTTACCAATTTTATCAACTTGAAACATTATGGAAGGATAAACAACTTTGAAGGAGTGGACGTAAGTTGCCTGTTATATGACAATATCTTCCTACCCTATACACTATCTCCCCTTTACTTGTGACAATCAAAACATATGTCTGTCAGTCTTTCTAAGTACCTCCTTTTACCTGCTCAATAATATGACAGAAATACTGCTGACTTGACATTTAACTACAATCAAACGACAATCTCTTGGTAGATAAAGCGTTTTAATTATGTGTCATGTCCATTTTTTTCAACGGTCAAAAAGGAGGTCATCATCGTATGGTAGTTGGATTTACATCTACCTATTTTCACATTTTATACTACAGCTAACCCTTTTTTATCCTACACGTAAAACAGGCATTAAACCCAGATAATTCAGTATATTGAATATATTATTGTTATCTAATATTAACAACATATTTTGAATCATTAATTTAACTGCATAGTAGTACTAATATTTTTTGAAAATCAGCCTATTATCAATAAATATAGTTGACAAGAGCAAAATATTGACAGAGCTTGTGGTTTGAATGCATATACCAATATATGCTTAAAAACAAAATTTGTTTAAAATCTGAGCTCTGATGAACAAACCAGATATAGATGCTACTACAGGTAATTAAAGGAATACTCCAGTCAGTTGAAAAGTTGTTTTAATTCAATTCATTATCACTTTTTATTCATAAATAATTTATTATTTTTAAAAAAGCACCTTTATTAACATTAATATACCCAATTAAAAATGTGAATATTTGGAATTTCCTGTCGTAGTGTAAGCGACCATGACACCTATTCATGTGACGTCACAGGACCGTATCATGTTAGTTGAATAAATAACATGTATCCGACTCTTCCCAACATCGTGCCCGTTTGGTTATGTTTTAATATAAGATCAACTGCAATACAATGTTTATAATCGTATATCGTTCTAATTTTTTTCTCTTAATATTCCCATCCAATGATACATTTTCATAAAACAATGAGTTTATTTGTATCGGGAGGGGGGAGGGTCTACGTATAATTTCATCTTAGAGAATTTCATGTTTTACGTGATTGGCCGTATAGTTTAAATAACTGTCAGTTTTAACTCATTTTATGCGTACACATGCTTTTTTTTCCTTTTTTGTTCCCAATGCTGTCTGTCGTACTTTCCCGTGTTTTTCGTGGTCACTGGTCAATGTGTTGACAAGGGTAATTACACAAAAAAATTCTTCTCACATATTCCCTTTTAATTTCGTTAGTGCAATAAAATGCTTAACATGAAGTCATAATGATTTTGTAAATATCAAAAGATAAATGTACGACGTTATTTTACGATTTACATAATTTTTAATGATAAAATTGCAACTGATCAATGCTGATATAATATACGATACCGGCACTAATACGTCGCAGCTCTTTCGGAAGAGCTTTAATTTTAGGTATAATCCGAGAATGGATTATGTCCCTTGTCTTCTCACATTGTAGAGTGTTGAAAAATGGCGACCCCCATTGTTTGGTGCAACAGGCAACTTCAATCACCAAATTCTACCTTACGGTATATTATTTTTAACATTCAGTAACACAAATGTCTTTTAGTTAATGTCATTTAAATATTCACACTAACTTGTTAAGACCATGGAGTTTTCCTTTAAAAGAATGTCGGTCACATGTTCCACTAACTAGGATGAAACAAAGGTAAACAGATCGTTAAAAATAATAAATTGCTTCAATAAGAATAAAAATAGTTAACACAAATAATAGATGGAACAGATTTTAATTGTGTAGAGCATTAACAACACAGTTAAGACATGCTACACACAACATGCCAGGTCGTCACAATGGTAGATATAACAGTAGTGTTTTTAATTGTGTAGAGCATTAACAACACACTTAGGACATGCTACACACAACATGCCAGGTCGTTGGTAATACTGCATCAATAAACTTCCACTCTTCTCCAGCTTAGTATGACCCTGTGTCATTTCCTTCTCAAATTTAGACAGAATTTCTTCCATAAACAATTGTCTGGTATAATTATGTCCACATGTAAACACAACAACATTAGGTTCAGATGAATCACTTCTCCTTGACATGTGCAGATTTTCGTCTAAATGATCGAGTTCATTCCGTGTAATGTAAATATAACTTGTGGGTTCTTTCTGTAGATTTTGTTTAACATCATCCCACAGTTGGTTGAATGGGTTAAGGTTTGATAAAGCAGTGACACTTTGTTTCATAGTCAAAGAACTTAAAGTACTGTATAATGCTGGATGTCGTCTTTCAAAGTCTGTATCAGATAATTTACTAATAACATCCTGCAGAAGTTTAAACTTAAATTTCATAGAAAATGAAAGTCTGAAGTTGTCTGATATTTCTATTGCTGAGTCTCCTTCCTTTGCCCTGTTACAAATATAAAAAAAAAAACACATTAAAAATATGGAAGCATACAAGGTTGGTCATGAAACAAACATGGGTGGTTCAATCAGTTAGGTAATTGGATTATCTAACAACTCGTACAAGCCTATCACCAATACAGCATGGGTTCACACCCGGCTTTGTAAATTACAAAAAAGGGTGCACTCGACTCACAGCCGAAAGTGATACAGTTTACCAGTTGCTTGCCCACGGTGGGTGGTTCTCTCTGGGTACTCCGACTTCTTCCACCACTAAAACTGGTCACCATGATATAGCTGAAATATTGTTTTTAAAGTGGCGTTAAACACAATAAATCAATTTATTGATCAGAAATGTTGTAACTATGTATAGTTAAAAATCAGATGGTAAAAGAAATGCTTAAATTTAAACATAGTGGGTATCACTATATTGTACAACAGGTACTGCCACAAAATCATATTGAAATGCAGTAGGTATCGCTATCTAAATGTATTTGAAAATCATTTTGCATGGTTATCGTGGGTACAACTAAATCATGAAATTGTTTATCCCATGAAGTGTAAATACAGTCAAACCTGTCTATAGTGGTCACCTGGGGGAGAATGAAAAAATGACCGCTATATACAGGTGACCTTTATGTGAAGGGTTTTGATTTTTTGACAAAATATTGCACGTTAGTTGTAAATAAACATTTCTCATTACATCTTATGTTTTTAATGTTTTACATATTATTTTGTTCCTGTCGTAATTTTACTCTGGTTTGTATTCTGTTGACGAAATTATCTCAATATGATATGATTTGAATAAGACATACAAATAAATAAATAAAAATATTTAATAAACAAAACTAAAGTACAATTTCCAGTAACACGATGTTGAATTGGGAACATTGTTT
>MJUT01000702.1:78567-88798 GCA_002080005.1 Gigantidas platifrons
TATCTAACACCAGTTTACCTCTAAGACATTAAACATGACTGTACGACTATCTAACAACAGTTTACCTCTAAGACATTAAATATGACTGTACGACTATCTAACACCAGTTTATCTCTAAGACATTAAATATGACTGTACGACTGTATCTAACAACAGTTTACCTCTAAGACATTAAATATGACTGTACGACTGTATCTAACAACAGTTTACCTCTAAGACATTAAATATGACTGTACAACTGTATCTAACAACAGTTTACCTCTAAGACATTAAATATGACTGTACGACTATCTTACACCAGTTTACCTCTAAGACATTAAATATGACTCTACGACTGTATCTAACAACAGTTTACTTCTAAGACATTAAATATGACTGTACGACTATCTTACACCAGTTTACCTCTAAGACATTAAATATGACTGTACGACTATCTAACACCAGTTTACCTCTAAGACATTAAATATGACTGTACGACTGTATCTAACACCAGTTTACCTCTAAGACATTAAATATGACTGTACGACTGTATCTAACACCAGTTTACCTCTAAGACATTAAATATGACTGTACGACTGTATCTAACACCAGTTTACCTCTAAGACATTAAATATGACTGTACGACTATCTTACACCAGTTTACCTCTAAGACATTAAATATGACTGTACGACTATCTAACACCAGTTTACCTCTAAGACATTAAATATGACTGTACGACTGTATCTAACAACAGTTTACTTCTAAGACATTAAATATGACTGTACGACTATCTTACACCAGTTTACCTCTAAGACATTAAATATGACTGTACGACTATCTAACACCAGTTTACCTCTAAGACATTAAATATGACTGTACGACTGTATCTAACACCAGTTTACCTCTAAGACATTAAATATGACTGTACGACTATCTAACAACAGTCTTCCTCTAAGACATTAAATATGACTGTACGACTATATCTAACACCAGTTTACCTCTAAGACAATAAATATGACTGTACGACTATCTAACAACAGTTTACCTCTAAGACATTAAATATGACTGTACGACTATCTAACACCAGTTTACCTCTAAGACATTAAATATGACTGTACGACTGTATCTAACAACAGTTTACCTCTAAGACATTAAATATGACTGTACGACTGTATCTAACACCACTCTCTGACTGTAAATCTGGTATATGAGGAACAAAATCATCTTCTTCACTCAGCTGTAAAATCATAAGTTTATAAACATTATACACTCACTCTGTGAAGAAAACACATTCAGATTGAAAAATGATTGCATAAAGGAGACATATCTAGTCAAGTTGTGTAGGAATTTGACAAATATCAAATCTATTTTGAATTGGATTTTGAATTAGTTAAACATATTTTATTGCTCTTATACCAGCAATATGATTGGGCACAAGTTTTGACAACATTATAATCACCATCTCCCTACAATAGACAACATAGCATAGTACAAGGAACATGAAACAGACACAAGTAAAGACATGTTCAGTCCTAGAGCATTATATAATCAGGAACTTCTTAGACCAGACATAAGTTATGTTCAGGCCTAAAATTTAACCACATACAGAAACTGATACAACAACAAATCAAATGATATTATTTTTCCAAAATAGCAACAGAAGGATATCCTTGATACTGAGTACAATTTTTGTAAGACCAAATTTTTTTTTATTTCTTTATTGTCTTATTCCGCCTGTTAACAAATATCACCTTGGCCCAGGCTTCCAAGTGATGAAGTTATTTAAGGAATATTTGAAATAGTTGAACAGGTTATACGATATAACCTGGTTTGGGTCAGTTTACGCTTAATAAACCGCAAAGCGTAAACTGACCCAAACCAGGTTATGCAAGTATAACCTGTTCAACTATTTCAAATATTCCTTATAATTTAATTTTTACAACAAAATTTAATGATTCCTTGATTTTAATTACAATTATTTCATGTGATTATTTGAATTTGTCGTTGGCGGATGAACACATTGGTGACGTCACAATACCAAGCCAGGTTATTGAGTATAACCAAATTTTCTCCAGGTTGATTAGCCAACCAGATTGCAGTATTCAAATCAAATTAAATTATACAAAAATATAATTTCATTTATAATTTAACATTATTTTAAATTTCACAATAAATTAGATTTTGTAGCACATTTTTTTTTTCACACCAATATATCTATTAACAATACAACCTGTCTAAATATATGTTATATATATATTATATAAAAAAGAGATTGAACGAACTCGAAAAAATCATGCGCCAGTTATTTTACCATCTACAATGAATGTGATACATGTGTATATGTATTCTAAAATGTCGAAAGGATTAGTTCTAATGTAATAAGTAAGTTATTTAATTCAATTTTAGAATAATAGAATTTATTTCTTTATCAATATTAGGTGAAGTATTATTATAATATTTTTGTTTGAGAATGAGATTTTCTTTCAATTCAGTTTTAAATATTCTAATTAATGTCGCTGTTTCACATATTATATTCTGGTATTTTATTTCATTTCTTTGTTTCCAAATTGTCCATTTGGCGACATATATAAGTATATTTCCTAAAATTACCCCCCTTTCTGTTCCCTTATCGTAACCTAAAATCATACTCTGTTGGTCAAATGTTGCATTATCTTCTTCAAAAAATAAAGTTTGAATATATTGAATTACAGGAAATATTATTTTACAATTATAAAATAAATGTTGTGTTTCAAGATAATGTTTACAAAAAAATGGCAACATCCTTGAACCTGAGATAATCCCATTCTGTTTTTAAATCTACGTTCAGTATATATTATGTTATGTATTGATTTCCATTAAAACTCTTATTTTAAGGTATGGTTTTTTTCCCAAATTTTCCCACAAGACAAAAAAAAAAAAAAAAAGGATTATGATGAAACGAAGAAAATATCAAGATGTGATAATAAAAACTTGTAAATCAATGTAGAAAGACAAACATAAGGCCAACATTCACCTAATTTCTAAATATTATAATTAATTTAAGAGATTTTGATATTATCTTACCTTAATATCTTCATCACTGCTTGAAGATCTTGACCTAGTATATATTGTATATCTTGATTGTGTCTGTTTTACTGCTGGCAAGGCCTTACATAAAGTAGGAATTAGATGCTCCTTCATATTGTTTGTAGGTCTTAAACGCTTGGCAGACTCAGCCTGATCTAATCCAAGCTGCAATGACATATGTACATTAGTGATGGCAATATTTCTAAGCTGCAATGTCATACATAGAGTAGAGTGATGGCAATATTTCTAAGCTGCAATGACATACATAGAGTAGAGTGATGGCAATATTTCTAAGCTGCAATGACATACATAGAGTGATGGCAATATTTCTAAGCTGCAATGACATACATAGAGTGATGGCAATATTTCTAAGCTGCAATGACATACATAGAGTAGAGCGATGGCAATATTTCTAAGCTGCAATGACATATATAGAGTGATGGCAATATTTCTAAGCTGCAATGACATACACAGAGTAGAGTTATGGCAATATTTCTAAGCTGCAATGACATACATAGAGTGATGGCAATATTTCTAAGCTGCAATGACATACATAGAGTAGAGTGATGGCAATATTTCTGTCATTATAGGAAAAGGTGTAATTAATCTCATATAATTTATAATAGAATGTTACACCTTTAAATTATGTCCAATTGTTGAGACAATATATATCCAGTTGTCACCAGTTACAAAATTTCTAGAGTGCAACATGTTCACCAATCATGTGTTCCCTGTAAGATTTTTTGTTTTGCATTTCAGGCAATCAAATGACAATATTTGTTTCTGAATACTTCATGGCTTTTCCCTTTCCAATCAAAAACATTATTATCAATCCAAGGACCATTTCTGCCATGTTTGGTTTTATTCGGCCCAGTGATTTTGAAAAAAGTTTCAAGACAGCGGTAGGTATGAAGAAAAAACACAAAGTGATGACAATCATTTGACAGGTACGTAAACCATAGTCCTGTATATCAATGGCACAAAGTTTAGAAACAACAGATATTTGCTGTTCCAAGATATAATTAACCATTACCTACCCAAGTATATCTTAAATTTTGATCCATAGGACTTGAACATTACAGTGAGCATAAGAATTGCTTTCTCATTAATTTTGTTTGTCTACATTTTTTTACCTGTCCAAATTCATTCTTGCCCCATACCCATAACAAGTGGTCAGAATCCATGGCAACATTAAATTCTCCTCCAGCTGATATTTGTATGATTTGTTTGTCATTGATACTTGTAACCATGGATGGAATTTTCTGAAAAATAGACATACATTTTAAATAAAAGTAAAGGCTTTCTTGACAATTGAAACTTTTCATCGCATAGGATATACATTGTATTCCTATTCTTTGGATAGACAATATAGTCATAAAATTTGCATCTACTTTGAAAAAAAAAATGAACAAAAGACAAGAGTTATATTGATTTGTTATGTTTATGGTATTAATTAAAGAATCCAATTACACCATATAGAGATGATGTAAATGTTTATGTATAAGTAAATATTAATGACAGAAACGACAAAGAAAGGAAAATAAAATTACTATAAAAATTTACTTGAAAAATATGTATTGCAAAGTTGTGACAATGGTGCATGTCAAAGGAGAAAACTTAAAACCGCCTGACCAGTGTTACAGTTACTTGCGGCAGGTTTGCACATGCAGAAACAATATATACAGTTAATTAAAAATGTTAACACTGAGCGAGAAAATGGACAAACCACAATTAATATTTACAAATCTTTTAAAGACAATACAGTTATCTCCTAATTAACATCTAGTGTATCAATGACATTTACTGAGAAGAAGCATTATTGAAAGGTAAATATTCTTACAACATCTTGTCTAGAGTTGTTACCAATCTGTCCGTCCATATTACGTCCCCATGAGTAAACATCACCATCTAAAGTCACCATACAGGTGTGTGATTTACCACATGTTGCCTATTAATAGAATAATGATTTACAATTGAAGTTCTCCAAGCTATTATTATAAATCAGTTATATTAATTTTCTTGGATAACTGGAAATAAAGTGAGTGTGTGATTAATGTTTAACACCAAATGAACAATTTGTAAGTTATATCATGGCATAAACAAGTGACATTTTGATGAGATGATGATGATGTCAGCCTTGTACTAGTCCAACAAGCTTAGTTAGATTTTGATAGTGCTAGCTCTTTGAAACAACAGTCCACAGATATGTCACTCCACTCAAACACATTATCCTGATTCATAGCCAACCAGTCTTTGCTCTTACTATTTAATACTGCAGTCTTAGCAGAGAAGCAGCAAATATGAATTTTATTGTCTTTGGTTTGACCCGAACAGGTCTCGAACCCACGATCCACCTCATTAAAGGTGAAAATTACACTACCCATGTTGTAATTACTCAAAGTAAAAACTTGTACAAACACTATCCTTAAGGTACCTTAACAATACGTCCATGTACAAAACTTGTGTCTACCATCTCGGGGGCAAGGAATTTTTCTATAGGATCAATGATGGCTTGTCCTGTCTGTCTAGCTTTCCTCACAGCATGAGCATTCAGTCGTAGATTGTAGGGATGACATCCCCAATTATAAACAACATTATGTATTGTAACAGCTACCTATAAATAGTACAAACACAAATTTTATATAGAAAAATTGTAACAAACTTAAGTTCAATTTTGTTGGCATCTATGAATTATTTCTTAATTAAAGTAATAGATCAGGCAATATTTTTATCACAGAACCAAGAATTTAATATTTTTTCTTTGCCAGTTATCATGACTTGTGTTAATAATTTATCATAAATATTATATATAGTATAACTAATCGTAGATTTTGAATATCAAAATAAGACCATCGAGAGACCGAAATACGCATAAGGATTTAAACGAGTGGGCGGAACTTGTTCCGTCCACGAGTTTAATCCTTAATGCGTATTCGGTCACGAGTGGTCTTATTTTGATATTCAAAATCTATGATTAGTTATACTGTTTATTATATAGACTTCCAAAATGTCTTTTATATTATTTTATTTAATTTGTATATTTCATTCCACGCGTATGAATCTACGAGCAATGATAGTGTGTAATCAATATGGCCGCACATTCAAGTGTTGTCGCTTCGATGAAAAAAATTGGAAATTTAAATGAAGGACGAGTTTCTGAATTTTATTTGAATATGGGCGGATTTGTAAAGTTGTTGTGGAAAAATTCATTGCAATTGTGACTAATGTCAGTCCGATTTATCTGAGGAACCAGGCACGATGTGTTATTATTGTCCGAGTCGTGTGTATTTCATGTGTAACAAAATCGAACTAAGGAATGAATCAATGTCCTCAAATGAAACGTTTTGAAATCTACCCGACTGGGCTTTAGTTTGATATACATTTTCATTTGTATTGCCATTGGAATTTGGAACATTTGTTTGGACATCTAGAATATTAAATTCTTGCATTTCCACATTTTCCAAGTCAAAATCATTTTCTTCTAAAAATTTGGAGACTACAGCTGCCGTATATGCGTCAAAATGATCAGACATTTTGTTTTNTTTTTTTTTTATTTTACGATTGTTCAAAGCAGACGATTTTTCATTGAAAAGGGGTGGTGAAAGGAATTAGGAAACTGACAATCTACAATGCACTTTTAACAATGCCGTTGTTTGTTTATATTTAAATCTGTTGTGTTATGCTAGTGAAATGATTCGATTTAGAATAAGCAAGTGTTCGATTTTAATGTATCAATAAAATGATTCAATTAAAATAATTTATAAAAGTACTAAAACTTTTTCATTTGTTTAATTGTTTCAGTTTACAATCATGTGTGTATTCACCGTAACACAACAAGGGACGTAACCACTACACTTAAAGTTGTCTAAAAGTAGTTCTGGCGGGAAAAAACTGATATTTCACATGTGAAATATCGGAATTTATTTCACGGATAAATCTCCATAATTCACACCTATCTATATAATAATGATATATATTTATCATCTTGTGGTTAGCATATATTGCTAAAATAAATGCTAAAACACATCTTATTTCTAAAACTGAACTTAATTATAACTCTGTTCATTTTGTTAAAATTCACTTGTGTGTGCTATGAATTTTATATTTATTATGTTATACTTACATTATGGAAGTATTTTGTTGCTATGAGTTTTACTTTGTGTGGTATCTTTTCTATCTTGACAGGTAATGTTTGTTTGGTGGTGTGTCCTAATCCCAACTGACCAAAATAACCACAGCCACATGTCCATACTTCACCCTAAAAATGAAATGAAATGGCAATAAATCTTTTTTTTTCATGTTTATTAAATTAAGAATACATAGAAAAACATTTCACTGTTTATGTTGAAAAAGGCAAGCATAAAGATGGTTTCAGTGTACTGAATTACCTCCATTTTACATATTGAGTTTAATCTTAGTTGGTTAGTAACTTGTCTTTATACTGTGATAAAACCTAACTATAAGTTTGTGGATATATAGATTCTCCTTCAGTTACCCGTGGGTTACGATATTTCTCCACTCAAGAGAGTTAAATTCAAAATTTTAACCACAAGCCGAGAGGTGAGTGGTTAAAATTTTTAATTTAGCTCTCGAGAGTGGAGAGTGGAGAAATATCGTAACCCACATGGGCAACTGAAGGAGAATTTGTTTCTCCCATTATTTAACACGAACTTTATTTCAAAAGCCGTCAAACGAGTCAAATGCGGGGAAAGGCACGAGACATTTTAATCCTCTAGAGGATTACAGATTTTTCCACCACTGGTTCAGCGGGGTTAAAACGATGTAATAATGGGAGAAAACAATATCTTTTATTCTTAATTTCTGCTTACTTAAGATTTGAAGGGTTGTATTTACATTATCCTATAGCTAAATTATGGAATATGTGTATAGACATTTCAAATGAAATGATACCACAAGCAAACAAAATCAGATATGTGTAATTTTTGTCATTGTTACAGTTCTTTAAAATAGTCTTGGTATTGGTCATAAAACTAAAAAGTTAACACACAAATTAAAAAGAAACAGTTGAAACAGTTTATGAAAAATATGAAACAGTTTGTTCCCATTTGACAATTCTGAACTTATTGTAATTCAAGTTACTTACTAATCCTTGTTGCCTCCATATCCTACCCCACCGATTCTCGTCTCCATTCTATATATTAACCTTTTCACCCTAAAACCTACCTGACTTGTTAAAGCTAAAGTGTGACAATATCCACCAGACAATGAGGTGTTTCCCCCTAAAACCTACCTGACTTGTTAAAGCTAGTGTGACAATATCCACCAGACAATGAGGTGTTTCCCCCTAAAACCTACCTGACTTGTTAAAGCTAAAGTGTGACAATATCCACCAGACAATGAGGTGTTCCCCCTAAAACCTACCTGACTTGTTAAAGCTAAAGTGTGACAATATCCACCAGACAAAGAGGTGTTTCCCCTAAAACCTACCTGACTTGTTAAAGCTAAAGTGTGACAATATCCACCAGACAATGAGGTGACATGTTTATCTGACAAAGCCTCTATCTTCTTAGGTATCAAACAGTCTTCAGGGTCACCATGTCCTAGCTGTCCGTGTACACCCCATCCCCAACTATACACCCTGTAAATAAGTATAAAAACCATGTTGACATATCATTTCTATCTCTCTTTACAAAGTCAGGTATACTCCATGGTATAAATTGAACATTAGGTCATATAAAAAATTATTTGATTCTTGGAATTTTTATTTCACAACTGTGCAGCTTATTACATAACTTTCCTTATATATTTTATATAATTTATTAAATATGTATGAAATACAAATAATAATATGTATATAATTTATTGTAAGATGCTTCTATTGATGATTTCATGGCAGACTGATGATTTTGAAGCTGATTTCCCTCTCTTAAAGACAATGGCGGACAAAAAAGGGTGCACTCGACTCGCAGCCGTAAGTAATAAAGTTTACCAGTTGCTTGCCTATGGTCGGTGGTTCTCTCCAGGTACTCTGGTTTCCTCCACTACTAAAACTGGTCGCCATGATATAGCTGAAATATTGTTGAAAGTGGCATTAAAACACCAAAAATCAAAAAAAACATCTTAAAGACAATTGTTTAAAGACTTATTCATTCACTTTGAAAATAATGACGCTTACATATGAAAATGGAAAAGAGTTTTATATATAAAATATATTTTTGATTTTCAAATGGGAAAAATTATGGAAATGGAAATAGGAAGTGTCCCTATAACAGCATAAAATAGCAAAATGTCTATCCCAAAAGAAGCCTCTCTCTCAATAAGAGATCTATCACATCAATTGGTGGAAGGGAGACATGGCAGTAGTATTTCCATTTTAGATGGGAACTATACACAAGTTTAAATTGTATTTATTAAATTTGTCCTTATAACCACATTTATTTTTACTGTTGCCAATAGTGATAAGGCCTGTTTCATTTAAACATATATGATGCCCATGGAAGGTACTCTTAAAAGCAAGAGAGACCACTCATTTATTTTTTCAGTTATATTTCATTTGATAAAGACGTTCCAGACACTCATCCATGGTAGTGAATTCAAGGTGCCTTCCCTGGGTGTCATCCATGTATTAATAGAACAGGCCTAATATGAAAGGTTTATACTTACTGATTATCATGTGTTAAAGCCAGTGTATGATATAACCCATACACCACACTGATACATGACTGACCAACATTGACTAACATAGGACGACTATATAAATGTCTGGTACTTACTGATTATCATGGGTTAAAGCCAGGGTATGATATAACCCACACACCACACTGATTCATGGCTGACCAACATTGACTAACATAGGAAGACTATATAAATGTCTGGTACTTACTGATTATCATGTGTTAAAGCCAGGGTATGATATAACCCACACACCACACTGATACATGGCTGACCAACATTGACTAACATAGGACGACTATATAAATGTCTGGTACTTACTGATTATCATGTGTTAAAGCCAGTGTATGATATAACCCACACACCACACTGATTCATGGCTGACCAACATTGACTAACATAGGACGACTATATAAATGTCTGGTACTTACTGATTATCATGGGTTAAAGCCAGGGTATGATATAACCCACACACCACACTGATACATGGCTGACCAACATTGACTAACATAGGACGACTATATAAATGTCTGGTACTTACTGATTATCATG
>MJUT01000702.1:92428-103727 GCA_002080005.1 Gigantidas platifrons
CTGAGGCTGTCATTTTTGGGAGAAGGTAGTTCTGAGGCTGTCATTTTTGGGAGAAGGTAGTTCTGAGGCTATCATTTTTGGGAGAAGGTAGTTCTGAGGCTGCCATTTTTGGGAGAAGGTAGTTCTGAGGCTGCCATTTTTAATTCAAATTAAAGGTAGCCATGTTTACTGTCAACTTTGTTATATGTTAAAACAGTGTTTTTCAGATTTTGTTTTGGCTGGGGTTATCTCCCCTATTTGAACACATTTTTCTTTGGGTTGTCTTAATTATTTGAAGAAAATCAAGTCTTTTACAATTTGAGAGAGCATTTAAATAAATACAAATATCACTTATTGCTATATTGAATATCTGCATGCCTAAAATAAAAAAAAAATGTTTTGTCAGTTTTTCTATCACCTTCATACCATAAAGTACAGTAAAGTTTAAACAAAGGATGGTTTAACAAAATTGAAAGTATAACATATGATTGTCTGACGCTTTAAATTCTTATTCACTGTTTCTCCACTAGGAACATAGCATTAAGGAGTAAAAACAAAGACTGGGTAGCTTGAAGCTAGGATAATGTGTCATGTCTACCCATAGACTGTTGTTTCAGTGGGTTAGCATTAAAAATTTACAACTAAGCGTGTTAGTCCAAAACAAAGCAGGCAGCATCATAATCTCATTGACAATAACTTGTTCTTGCCATGGTAGGACTGAAAAAATGCTCACTTCGCAATAAACAACAATCATTTACTCACTAAAGTAAATATTTTGATACTCCAACCTGGTCCCGGAATAAACTATAGCATGGGTTATAAGTAGCATATATTACATCTGGTTTTTAACCATTAAAATGTTTACCTCTGTAACTAAATCACTTTCACTAGAAGTTGAGGTTAGAGAACTAATACTTCCTGTCCTGAAATAATACAAATATTACATTATACATATTCAGCTATGTCTTAAAACTGTAACAAAGCACTCAAGGCAGAAATGATTGGAAGGAATGTTATGAACTCAATGTTGTATTTCATGACATGAATGATTTTTGTAAACAAATAAAACACAATTTTCATTGATTAATTGAAATATTTTAATTCAAATTTTTTCAATTATTTAATTAACCATAAATTTTGATCATCACTGAAGTTGTCTGTCACTATGATACATAAACAAGTGAAGGTGCTAAAATCAAGTAATTTATGATTTGTATTAAGATAATTTTATTATAAACTGGAAAGCTAATAATCACATAAGAACTTTTGGAGGGATTTTTTGTCCATCAAAATTGTAATTGACTGAGAAAGTGCACATTTTGGGGGCATGATTTCTAGATTAGGATCTGGGTCCCCAACAGGTACTCACTACTGGGTAGACTCCTGGTAGGAGGACCATGGTCTGAAGCTCCCAGTAAGCTCTTGAAGTGTGAGGAAATACACCCATTACTAGTATCTTGATAAATCAAATGAATTAAATGTTGGCTTGCATAACATGCTTTGCCAATATTAGAGGGGGCATACCCAGTAGTCCCCTCTAAATCAACACCTGAATTAATCATATGGTCTTACCTCTTCTTTGAATATAATTGTCTGCCAATGTGAGATCCCAGGAATGGTTGTGAAGGATCAAATATTTCACACAATTTCTCCAAAGTAGACGTTTCTATATTTTCTATACAGGATAGTAGTTTTGTATAGTTAAAGAAGGCTAGCATTGGTTTCTCACACAACAATTTAACCAAACAGTTTGCAGTTAAACCATCTAATAACACACCTTTAAAAATCAGATAGTATGGTATAAGTCCACAACTTTTCAAGCTCTATTTCTGCATTTATTTAGAAAACATATATGAAAATATTTGGTGGTTTGTATTTTCCTGATTACTTTCAGGGGTTCATTACAAAATGTGAAACATATTAAAACTGACAGTCTTTATTTTGGTGCTATTTATCCAAAGGGCAAAATAAAAATTTACACCATGTGAAAATAACCTACTACATGTACACCTTAAAAGTTGACCAGTTACTTGGAGACAGCTACAATATACCTTGATAACTAAATACTTCTTTTTAAAGGTAACATTATACTCTCACAATGCTGATCTAATCCTGAAAAGTATATAGATGTCCTTCCCTACATATACTACAGAGTACAAATCTATTTTATATTTAGTGTAAAGATGATCAAGAGGTAACTTTAGTGTCTCAGGGTAATACATTTGACATTTGATCTTGTGTAGCCATTCACTTCTGTCCTGTCACACTTGTAATACCTCTTTTAGTTACAGAGTACATAATAAGTATATTATTTTTACCATTTTACCAAAAACTGTCACTCAACATAGATTTATACCAATTAAACATAATGGATTGGATTTTCAACAATATTTCAATAAAACAGATTTTTTGTTTTATTGGCAAATGATACTAGAGGGTAAAATTGAAAACACCTCCTCATAGGTTGAGTAAAACATACAAAGCTTAGTGGACATGACCACTGATTGTGTAGGTAGATGCTATTCTTGGTTACCATATAATAATTGCCATGGTGATTAAATTAATTAAACAATGTATATATATTTGTTAAAACCTACCATTACTGGCCTTTACTAGATGGTATGTAAACCCTTTATCTACAAGTCTGTTAATATGACAAGAATCTAAAACTATGTGACCTTTCTGTACCAAAATTTCTAAAGCCTCTAGTACTAAACCACGTGCCTGTTAAAAAAGTTATCAATTAGTACAAAATAATACAAATATTCCTCTCATTCCAAAAATATGTCTTGACGAAAATTAATACACTAATGTATACATAAAGAGTTATTTTTTTATGTTTTAGATGTATTGTGCTTATAATATAACGGTAATCCCAAATTTGTTGATATCATTATACAAAAGACTCCTATGTTAAAATTCTCTAAAGTTTACATAATACAGTATATTCAAGTAGATTGGTCCATCATTGAGAACAAATGTTATTCTAATACTTTTATCATGGGATTCCATAAATCTGTTGTAATACTGGTGAATTTCCAGAAAACTATACAATGTTTGTGTAATGCTTCTTATAAATTTTTCCTTAAAATAAAATATAATATTGAAGCAAAATACTTACAACCTGACCACCTAAACCCTAACCCTATAAAACATACAAATATATTCTTTACCATGGCCATTTCTAACAAAGCTGTAAATAGACTGTGTTCAGATAAAAGGTCTAAGGCCTGCTGTTCTTCATAATAGAAATCAGAAATAAGGAATTCTCTACAAAAGAAAAATACTTTTCTTAATTAAAATGTGCAAGACTTGAGCTGAATAGATTAAGATAAAAGTAAATGTAATGAGCGATCAATTCTTAAGCTATATTATGGTGAGAATCTAATATTTTTTTATGAGATATATAGAATCTAACAGCGAGGGGAGTACAAGATAGGGAAAAATCTCCGACACCCGAGGGTAAGATTTCAATTGTTCTCTTACGAGGCTTGCCGAGTTAGAGAACGATTGAAATCTTACCCAAGGGTGTCGGTGATTTCCCTATCTTGTACTTTTTTCGGTGTTTGATTTTATTTCTCACTAAACACCTACATTGTAATTGTTTTGTTTACATTCCATCGAGCATTTTCTTGCAAATTTTGTTTCTATTGCTGATGTAAATATTCAATTTATCTATATGCATCCATGTCTTGGCAGTATTTTAAATGTATTTCATAATAAAATACAATGTATTTAATAAATATATGATAAATGTTATTACAACAGCAATAAATGCCTGTAAAAAATATTTGAATTTGGTCAAAGGGAGGTAATTGCTTTCTTTACGTAAGTTACTAACAAGGGAGAGCACTCTATTATTTACTCAAAGTAAACAAACATTGACTGGAAGAGAGGCGAAAAAAATAATATGGCTGATTGTTAGGATTTGCATGTTTCTAAAAGATTGAAAACTTATATAAATTGTTTATTTAAAAAGGAAAAGCATGGAGAATTGGTGGGGGTGGGGGGCAGTTGACATACTGTACAGCATGCATTTTCTGGTAAAACACACATGATTTTTTTGTCTTGCACTAGTGCAAGATAAGAAAATCTCACATCACTAAAAATAGGAACTGGTCTGTCTCAAAAGTGAGAAAAAGATGACATCTGTTTTGTACTAGACCAACTCACTGAATTGGATTTTCACAGTGTTAGCTCACTGACACAACAGTCCTCTAATAAACATGTCACTCCCTTCACACACATTATCCTGATTCTAAGCGAACAAATTTTTGTTCTTACTCCTTAATACTGCACACTTAGCGAAGAAGCAACAAATATCAATTTGATAGTACATTTTTTGTATTTGGCTTGACCAAACTTAGGATTAAACCAATGACCTACCATACTGCAGGCAAGCATGCAAACCATTACACCACTGGCATGGCTTACACATATTTTTAGCAGAAAATAAAATTAGTCAAGTTGTATTCCAGTTATAAACAAAAAGCAATTAGTCATTTACTACATACATGAGTTATTCTGCATAGCATATGTCCTTAAAGAATACAGTGAAATCTCCTGTGAGAGACCACCCTCTTTTAGGAAACCACATAAAACTTCACAACACTTAATTAACTATGTAGAATAGACCTCTTTTGGGAGACCAACTGTCTTGAAAGACCACATTAGTGTGGCAAAATGGGTGGTCTCTATAGACAGGTTTTCACTGTAGTATAAACCTACTTTAGATGTTGGTGTGTATCATGACTGTTTCTGTACTTCAGGTTGTACACCATACAATGAAGGTATAAATTAGATAAATGTTTCCTCTCTGTTGTATTACATTCTCTACTAGATAAAGTCTGTATTAAGTTTGATGTAGCTTCCTGGACATAACCATACTTTGCTAAGTATGTTATAAGTTTGCATGGTGTACTCTAAAACAAAGAAACAAAAACAATAAAGCATTACCAAACAAACATGAACAATCAAAAATTAAAATTTAGACCAATACCATTGCTTCTACCACATGCTTGACCCAATATTATGACACATAATATGAATATATATGTCACTGACATTTCATACAAGTAAAAAGAACTCCTGTCCCATATTTAGAAAAAAAATCATGATTAGAAATAATTTAGACATTCATAAAGTCACCAAGGGATATAAAAAAATAATGTTATGTGATAGTCACTGTCACAATGCAATGCTATTCATTCAATATTTTAACCATCAGGATACAATTTTCATATTACATTTCTTTCAGATATGATATGGTGAAATCTTATTATGTTAAAGGGACAGCTTATTTTACCTCAATGAATAAGAGGTAAAACAAACTAGGAAGGACACTTCAAGATATTCCAGGTATACAACCACCAAAAGAAGAGCAATCTAGGAGCTAGACAGTAGAATATTTCTAAACTAAACACCCATCTAACCAGAAAAATATGTACATGTACAGATTTTTCAACATAAAACATCTCAGTGTTCAGATATCTTTCAAAATTTTATGTCAAATCCAAACAAATAATCATCAAAAATAAATACAATGTACAGTGATTGATTTCATTACCTTTACAAATTTACAGAATTTCACTGCCTGTGCCACTTGACCTCTCTGTAGTAAGTACTCGGCTGATTTCTCATATAAGGTGTTAACATCCAGTCCTAGTCCTATGCCAAGTTTTTCAACCAGTACAGACTCACTGTAAAATGTCAAGTCTAAAAACAAACGTTCTGGAGACACTCTGAAAATAGTATTCAATGATATATAGAAAATATAAATCAAATCATGTTGATATGACAACTAAATCAGATTTTCTTCAATGATGTATTGTTACCTGAATATAACATTTCTGATTGCTAAAGTACAAACAAATGTAGAACCTATCTTAAGAATTCTGACAAGTAAATATTGGTTTCTTATTGGAAGTTTAGCTAAATACCAATAATAACAATCAAGAACAACAATTAGCAATGCACACATACCAATAAGCAAAAGGAAGGTACAACCACCCACTCCCCTTTGGAAAACAAGAAGAACTATTAAAGTCGAGATGTTGGTGAAATTAAATTTTGACTTAATTACATATCAATTCCATTAATAATCAGGCAATAACTGTGGCTTTTCTGCAACTAGAATTGAGAATTGCTGAGGATGTTATGTGTGACACAAAGCCAAAAGAAAAAAGATTGACTCTCTTTAACAACAGCATGAGAAGTTTTCTTATATAGACATATTCCACTGCAAACAGTACATAAAGTCTATAGGATTAAAATTTTCATTTAAAGTGGCATAGATTTGTAAATACATATAGTATACTTTCTGTTTTAAAGTTTTAGTGCTATATCGTGAACTTTTATATGAAATGTCAATTTGCGGAAATGAAATCCAATGCCCACACCAAAAAGGAATAAAAAAACAAACAAACACCTTGGTTTCATTTCATAAACAGAGACATCAGTTACTATAATGCAGCCATCTAATACAGTATGATTGGTCAGTTGTATATCATGTGACATAGTCAGACTGGGTTGCCAGGAACCAGATGAAGCCAGGCCAAGTTTGATGTCCTGGTTATACTTCTGTCTTAGATTTTCCTCACATTTTTCATGCCAGTAAAAAGGAAATGATTTTTTCTCTACAGCCAATAAATGTTCATTTGCTGGTAAATCAAACTGTTGAAGAATGGCATCTTTGTTGAAATCCTAAAATAGAAATGTATTTACTATGACAATAATTGGTAAATACATTCTAATAAGCCAGAATCATAGTCTTAATGAATGAATCAACAGCATTTGTGTAATAAAGATCTATGTACTTAATCATGAAATGATATCCAACTACAGGCTCACATGAACCTTTACTGCTTACTTGGTAAATATTGTTTTAATTGTTCCTTATCACAGAATATATTAGAAATTGGGACCCCATAGACTTTGTGGAATTCATTGGTAAAAACATGAAGATTTATAAGTGTGAACATCTCATGTAAAAAATCATCCTGTCATATTTAATTCCATTTGGTTAAACAGTTCTTCATCAGTCCATGGGGGAAAATTGGGGAAAGAGTAACAATGAAATGCATAAATGTACAGTGATGACAAAAAAATCATATGGCTTTTATAACATGGATCATAAAAACACTTGTATTGACTATCTAAAAAATGCAATATAACTTTATCAATAAATCTTCCTCTAAAAAACCTATGCAAATTTTAAATGATGTTTTTTCTCACTGTATAATCTTTACATATAACATGGAAATGCATGTACCTGAAAAATATTATTTTGAACCAAAAATTACTTTCCACAAATAAATAATAATAATAAGGGCTATGCTTGGTGGCACTTGATGCAACCACAACAAGTCCATTTTTTTCAAACTTTGTACCTTTTGTTGAGAAATGATTGTGGCTATAACCCCAAAAATCAACAAGTCCAATATGTGTAAAATGTTACCTGTGTTTTGTCTATTGAAGTTTCTGCTCTCTGATTGGCAATAACATAGAGTTTCTTTCCACTGGCTAGACGTGTTGTGGCAAGTAAAACTTTATCTGTCAGTATAACAGTGTCAGAGCCAACAGGAAGTTTGTATACAAACAGTGGAGATCTGTCTATGTTACTATCATAAACCTGTAAAATTAGGTCAATACTACAATTATATGTCAAATATTTAGTTAAAAAAAAAATTCTCTACGGGATATGACCAAGTCACGGTAAAGTAATACAATGTACATGTATATGCTATGTTTTATTCCATTTCATATTCAACATAAACCTAGGTTTAACCTTACCCTTTAAACATGAATCTTTATGTAAAATTTTATATTTTCTCAACATTAAAAATTAAGAGTGAATTTTGATTTTGACCAGTTCTATTATATACTACTATAGGTGATAGTTGCTGTTGACAGACCCCATTTCTGATAACCAGCTAGAATATCTGTTTCAAGTAGGAATTCGACCATAAGAAGTCCAAAAAGATGCATCTCGTCATCATGTTCACACAATGATTGTGACAAGTCATTGGAAGCAGCCACATTTGTTTACAATAACAACTGTGAATGAATATTGATTGCCACCTGAAGACAGTTCAACCATGAAACTGAAGCCATGAAAATATATAAATTGTTTTGATCTAATCAAAATCAGTTTCATAATAATTACATTAGAAAAAAATAATTATATATTCATCAAACAGGATTGCTATATACATGTACTATGAATAAAGTTTGATATATACAGGCTACAGTAATTAAATCTATTCATGGTTTTTTAGAATTAATGCATCATTTCAGAAATTAGTGCATTCCCAAGACAACCACATCACTGGCTGTAAACACTGTTAAAACAAGTGAATATTGACAAATTCTCCAGTGCATGATTCATTACTATTTCAACATAAAATTGGGTTAGGGTTAGGGTAATGGTGTTTGATGCCACTTTCAACAATATTTCAATTATATCGTGGAGGTCAGTTTTATTGGTGGAGGAAACCGAAGTATCACGAAGAAAACCACGGACCTGTCGCAAGTCACTGACAAACTTTATCATATAATGTTCTATCAAGTATACCTCGCTATGAATGGGATTCGAACTCACAACTTTAGTGGTGATACACACCGATTGCACAGGTAGTTGTTAATCCAACTATCATACAATCACAACCATGACATCCTTAACATAAAATTGGTTACATTGTCTCTGAATGTTGCTAGAATTTAAAAACATCATACCTGAAAATATAATTCCTTAGAACAATGAGATGTAATAAAATGATGACCTCTAGCACACTGTGGCTGAAGGAGAACTGACCGTGGAAACTGGTCCAGTCTCTGTGGATTAAATAGTCCCTTTGTTTCCTCTGTAAACAAAAATCAATCAATGGAAATCTATATCTGTCTTGGTTGAGAATGAAATGTCTAGTCAAAGCTATGGTCCTTAAATTCCTATATTTTAATAGAGAACCTATAAATCTATCTTTTTTAAAATAAAAATACTGGTATATATAATTATCATTCACTTATAGTTTGAAGAATAAAGTCACATAGAACATCAATTATGATATTAGTCATACTTACTGATATGATCTCAAAACAATGGGACTAAACTCACAAAGCCCTTCTTTTGATTGATTGATTGATTGATTTTTGGTGTTTAATGCCACTTTCAACAATATTTCAGCTATATCATGGCGACCAGTTTTAGTGGTGGAGGAAGCCGGAATACCCGGAGAGAACCACTGACCATGGGCAAGCAACTGGTTAACTTTATCACTTGCGGCTGCGAGCACCCTTTTTTGTAATTTACAAAGCCAGGCGCGAACCCACGCTGTATTGGTGATAGGCTTGTATGAGTTGTTAGATCCAGCGACCTAGCTCATTGAGCCACCCAGGCCCCTCCCTTCTTTTGAAAGTAAAACATTTAATACATGTGTATGTGAAATACAGGAATAACAGCTGAGGAATGCATCCATACATGTGATAGCACCCACATTCCGCAGGAGTCTCACGCAAATGAGCCCACAAAAAACTACTTCCGGATACAAGCCATTTTCTCCCGCATATCCATGAAAAGCAAAAAATCAATATATTCATTGTGTAAACATCATAAATTATTGGAAATCCCATAGGCGATATAATTAGATTATGGTCACATGTTTCCTATGTTGAAATGTGTATCTCAGGTGCTGTAAGTCAACAACACGGTCGAGTGAGTTAATTAGATAGTCTGTTTTGACAAGAATAATAAAAGTTGTAAAATCTAATCACTTTGTTTGTGTAGCAATAAAATACAAATTGAAGCCATTTTAAAAATTGCAGAAATATGGCTTCTCCGAAGCGTCATTTTTCGTCTCCTGAAAATTCGTTCAGAAAGAAAACAAGTCTTACATGGACAGTTTGAGAAATTACACTAATGGCTCTTGTGAGTCTAGAGAATAAACTGTGATATGCTATAATACTGTGATAATGTTTTAATCAGGTTTTAAAGTGATCTAAGATAACATTTTATTCATCAAAACATTTTTTTAAATAGTTATGTGTATTTTTTACTTGTGTATATTGCTTAAACTGTATTTTATTATATGCCAATAAATATTTACTTATTTAAATGAACAAACAATATTCAAAAGTTGGTTTCTTACGTCAATAAAAATGTCGATAAAATATCTCCCTAATATCAATCTCAAAAATGCCTAATCTCCCTGATATTCAAGACAATCTCCAGGATGAGCTCCAGGAAAAATCACATGTATGTGCATCTCTTGAATTCAATTTATAGAATTGCATGCTTTTTTGTGTTTATCATACCTGTAATTTGTGTAATAGAGAGTGTAGGAAGGCTACGACTATTAAGACTATCATATCCTAAATCTGCTATCTCTTTTTCTACAGGAGAAGCCAACTCCTGTGTACGACATTCTAACATTAACTTCCATTGTATCAATGGCTGACCTGTAATCTGTCAAATAAAATCAACATTTTATTAAAAATTGTCAATTCATTTTAATTGGCCATTTGTAATTATAATTAAATGCTTAATAGTTTCATTCAAGATTTTGTTCCCTTGGAACATTATCTAAATGACCATTTTTATTCAATAGTATACATATTAAGATTGTACCTTGTTCCATAATGAATCAGAAACAGTTATCAGAAGTGACATATGAAGTTGCAAGTGAATTACAAACGAAGTTATAAATATAAATTGTGTCAGATAGGAAGGTCAGACTGCATTTTTATTCTATAAGATCACATAAGACCATCAACAGGGGTCAACATGAATACTTTTAACATCTATCAGGTACTTTCCAAAATGCATGTTTGTCATGTCTGCTGGATATTGTAGAAGAGTTGTTGACTGGTTAATTTATAATACATACATGTTGACCACTGATGTGACTCCTAAAGGAGTCTTTTTAGATTTCATATGTGGCGACTAGTAAACAACCGATAGAATGTATGGAGCAAGCGTGGAGATCTGATGTTAACTGATATGTTTACAAGTTACTTCCGTTCCACCAGACTTATTTTACTGTTAAGACTAGCATCAATGATATTTGAATATAATTGATAAATTATACATTTTTTCTTTGATCACAGTGAGTGAAATTGTCAGTATTATACTATTAACAGACTGACTCTAGTTCTGAGGTTGTCAGTATTATAATATTAACAGACTGACTCTAGGACTGAGGCTGTCAGTATTAAACTATTAACAGACTGACTCTAGGTCTGAGGTTGTCAGTATTATACTATTAATAGACTGACTCTAGGTCTGAGGCTGTCAGTATTATACTATTAACAGACTGACTCTAGGTCT
>MJUT01000702.1:113979-127747 GCA_002080005.1 Gigantidas platifrons
TTATAGACAATGATATGCTATATAGAGGTGTCCTTTATAGACAATGATATGCTATATAGAGGTGCCCTTTAAGACAGGTTTGACTGTACATATATTTTGACATAACAAAAAAATGCAAATTCATTAAAATTTTGTACTTTTTGTGTAAATGGAATATGAAACATAGTTTTTACCTTAGTTCCTATAATTGCTACCTGTCTATCGTCTAGAGTATGCCACCAGGTCACAACAGAAGGAATCACTGGAATATTCAATTATTATCTAACAGAATAGTCAAGAAATTTCTAAATCAAATATAATTTATTGTTTTCTAAAACAAACAGGAATTTTACATGAAGACACATTTCACAAAAATTTATTATTTTTAATTAAGAATTAAAACTGGATATATACTGCAATTTACAGAGTAGAGAAATCTATTTTTTTTTTAACCTATGAAACTACATCCAACAAATCAACAATATAAAAATGGATCTTCATGACAGATTATTTGACGTTAAAGAAATTTAGTTTTCCACCAAAACATTACCTTGTTGATTTTTGAATCGTAGAACAGTCACATCTTCTAAACTCCATAGTCTGTTAACTTTGGCTGAGCTATCCTGAAACAAGTAGTAAAAATAATTCTCTCTTAGTAAACATGTAGGCTACATAGAGTTCTCTCTCTTTCTGTCACACTGAAAATTACCATAAAGATTGTTTGTAACTTTGTTATATTTTATTTCAGGTTTTTATTTGGTTTTCACTTTTCTAGAGACCAGTGCAGTTGTAAACCTATCAATCAGCCACAAGTTTACCTGTTGAACTTCATTTTAACAAAAGCTTCTTTTGTTTGATATTCATTGAAATATGGGTTAGGGGTTAGAGTTATGGTGTTTAACACTACTTTCAACAATATTTCAGCTACATCACAGCAGTCAGTTTTATTGGTGGAGGAAACCGAAGTACCCAGAGAAAACCACAGACCTGCCGCAAGTCAGTGACAAACTTTATCATCATTGGAATATGAATTTTCTGACAAATTTATTTAAAAGAAAAACTAACTAACTTAATCTTGAAAACAATCTTGATAATTTTGCAATGTTACGGAATACAAGCATCTATTTTGTTCTTACAGATGCTGCATACCAATAAATAAAAATGATAAAGTCATAGTATGCATTAACTAAGTAAATTCTGTTTAAATCAGACCCTGAATAAAGCTGAATTCTGTTAAAATCGAACATCCAATGTTGCTCCAAATTCTGATATCTTTGAAAATTTAACCTGCGCAACCTGACCACCCATCTATTCGCAGACAAAATTGTTTGTCCCAAGGGTGTCTGGTTTACATAGGTTTAATTGTATTATTATATAATTAGATTGTGATTGTCAATTAATTCTTCATTAGTCTCATTTTTGTTATTTAGCAGATGTTTCTGCGTGTTTGACAAAACTTACCACCAGAGATAAAACAGGTACAATACAAACAGTCAGATCTTCAGTGATAACCAATAACCATGATACTGTTGGGTCAAAACATAAACACACAATAGATTTATGATCTGGCCATGGTATATGACTGACGACTGGATCATGTCCGCTACAGCAGTATCTCAGGATAATGTCACCTGCCAATGTAAATAACTTGTGATCATTCTTGAAATGTTTGTATTATAACTAGAGTTATGTAACCTTTGTACCAAGCATAATTTAATTTTCTAATTTTTCTAATTGCCAAACCATATACCCTTGTATCCTCAATAGTTATCATGACATTTGGTATTTTAAAATTTAGAATTTAGTGGTACATTTATATTACATACTGGTATATATCGTGTTTGTACAACTGTTTGCATCATGATGAGTCAGTTGTGTACTACCATATCACTGCCAGATGCATCTAGCACAAGGGATAAAACAAGATACAAACAATAGTGTACCAACATATTTATTCATATATATTTATTTAACATTTTAATAGTGCAAAAGATAATGATACTGTTAGGTTTCAATATACATATATATTTAAACAAATAATGTTCTGGATTTCAAAATGCCACAAATGGTGTTACACGGTACACCATGTCACAACATTCATCAATCGCTGCCACTGTCAATAGGCACAACCACTGCTTCATATTTTTTGTGAGGAAATACTTCTCCAGAACAGAACATTTCTTCGGAATTCAAATCTCAATGAGATTATCAAATGTTTAAAATGTCATATTTCTATGGAATTCATACTTCATGTTAAACACCACTGCTACAAAAATGTAGCAATGATTCACATCATCATATGTGAAAGAGAATTGCCATTGGAAAAAAGACTCCCATGTTAAACTATGCTCAGTTGTGTTGGAATTATGAATTGCGACATTAAATATCATAGTAGTTGTAGGGGTGTTATGACGTTTAACTAAACACCACATTCAACAATATTTCAGCTATACCGTGGCGATCATGTAGTTTGAACTTTGGGTACAATTCAGTTTTCGCCAATCTCATTAGTGATGTCATATTCACTAATTTGCATGACAATAAACAAATACTTGGTTGGCAATAAAACAATAAAGTAATTGACAGGAAAATAACCAATATTTAAACTTTTATAACTTTGTTATTTCCAAACCAATTTTGGTTAATTGTTTTAGAGACTTAAGAAAATTCATATTTTTTCTGTCAGTTTATATTTCTTAATTTTGATATGATAAATTCATAATTCTAATATGAAATAATGCATTTTTACACTTCAAAACTAAATAAAACAAGATTGAATTTTCAATTCTTTTATTCTGAATATTTTTATCAAACCTTCAATGTGAATTAATTATTTCTATATAATTTTCACTTCTGAAAGAATTATTGAATTATCTTAAATAACATTTTTTCCTTAATGTAGTGTACTCTTTATAACTTTACATACTGGCAATACGTTTATGTCGATTTTTCTTATAAATAAATAAATACAAATACATGTACAATATTTTAAGATACCTTTTTAGAGAGCAGTGAGGAATTTAAGAGCAGACTCACTAAGCTCTACTACGGTGGCTGAACAACATGAACAAGATGATGATTTTATGCTGATTTTAATCACTTGTAAATATGCACTTTTGGGACTTTACTACAGGGAATAAGCTTGGGAGGGGCCCAGTAGCCAATGCTACTGAATTTTTTGCTGGGCCCCTAACTTTTTGCCAACAAATTCCCATATGGTTAATAGTATACAGTTATTTAATGTGTAGCCAGGCAATAGACCAGAATATATTTCCCAAGGTACTGGGATCACTTGAGCTGTTCCCAGTACCGAGGGGGAAATTTTCTGGTCTATTGCATGGCTACACATTAAATAAAAGTTTTATTACCCAATAGTAGTTTTGGGATGCATTTTTTTGTACTTTCAAAGTTTTGGGATAGAGAGATAAGAATAAAGTAATTAAATTGTATTTTTCAAAACAGTTAACTATAACAAATTATGAGTTATCATTCGAACGTTTTATTACATTTGGAATTTAGATGCATTGATAAAGATTTGGTCGAGTTAATGAATATTCATGAGACGTAATTGACCAATCATAAAGCAGGTCAAAAGGTCGTGGGCAATAGAACGCTACAGCTACAGCGTGCAATAGAACGACCGTCGTTCTATTGCCCAAGAGACAAATTAAAAGTGAAATAGGGTTAAAACTAAAATATTCCCAATAGAAAGGTAATTAATATACTATTAGGTAATAAAAACATTTCAATTTTTGCACAGTTGGGTCCCTTTACTGAAAATGTTAAGCATATTCCCTGTTACTATGTATAGGATACCGTACATTTCAAACAAAAGAACTGTCCTTTATTGGATCTGGGAGGCTTCTTTTTCCGCACGAGTACACAGGTGAAAGCTGAGACGCCAAAGGCGTCGAGGCCTTTACCTGTGTACGAGTGCAGAAAAAGAAGCGTTCCATATACTAATAATGCTCCGTTCTTTTGTTTGAAATGTACGGTATCTAACTTGTACAATAATTCAACTTGTAAATAAAATGAAATATGCATGTTTTTGGTTATTCAGGTTTTTTTTTTTTTTTGCCTTGTACAGAAATTCAATTTATATTTTAAAGGAACATCTGACCTGCATCAAGGGGGCATTTATAAATAGAAAATTTTTAAAACTCAAATCTGGTTATGTGCATATCAATTTTATTGCATTAATCGAACCAGTAACAAAATCTACACTCAAAGATGCATTTTTTGTATTGCAATCTTACATTGTTAATAAATGAAATTAAAAATCTACAAGCAATTAATTTTTGAAACTTATTCTCCGTTAGTCGCCTATCCACAAATGATATCTTATATGAAAAAAAAGCTGGGTTAAAATGGATTATTGCGTCGTTAATATAATCTCTTTGAAGTCGAACTATTGTTACTGAGTCGATGCAAATAATGTAAACAGTCAAGTACATGTGTTGTGTACGTGATATTCCACTCGAATACACCTTGATAGTTATGAATAGGTTCAAGGTCAAATTAGAGAGCCCCGACATAATTTAATCGCGTTCAGACAAGGCACAAGCTGAATACCAAAATTAGTTACCGGGAACTTTTTACGCATGTTGAATTTAATCATTACTAGTTTTATTAACCATGACTCTTTAAACGGCCACCATAAAGGGTTGCTCGACTATGGTCTGTTTATTTATATCGTCTGTAATAAATAATAAATATAGAAGACGATATAAATAAAACAGACCAGAAGTCGAACACTCATTTACCTAGTCCGAGATTCCTCTGCCGTTCGACGACTATTTAGAACTTGCTGTTGTCGTTGAACGTCAGAGCGCTTGCCATAAACAAAACAGCGGATTTTCCTCACACACTCGAGAGAGGCACATTTCCACGTTTTGTGACTATCAGATTTTATTTTCTATCCAAAATCCTTATATAAATCACTTCACCAATCATTTTTCTATTAATTCATAACCATCTTACCCTCAGAAATTGGTGTTACACTCCATTACAGCACAATTTCCCCAGACCATATGATTTCATCATTTTAAACACTGACATTTTGAAATATTTGTCACGTGACTTCGAGAGAACTACTATTACCGCAATGTATCATGGGAGATGATTTGCATATATGATCTGACCTTGTCCAAAATAGTGGGAAACGTAAGACATGCTCTTTCCGAAGCCCGCGGATAACACTGCCAAATGAATCTTTTCTATCCAACATATTTTGTATTATTTCCTTCTGCTCTGATTTGAGCTGTAGATGGAACTGTTTGTCCTGCAGAATACATTTTATATCGTCTTGTATGTTTGCTTACGTATGCTAATTTGGCGCGCTGCATTTAGTATCTCCCATCATGCAATGCATTGCTGTCATCTTTCAGTTAGTATCGCGAGATCACGTTTAAAAAATGGCAGTGAAATGACCAAATCATCGGGTGTAAGGAAAAAACGTGCTGTAATCGAGTGTAACACCACTCTCTGAGGGTAAGATGGTTATCAATGAATAGAAAAATGATTGGAGAAGCGATATATATTAGGGTTTTGGATAGAAAATAAAATCTGATAGCCACAAAACGTGGAAATGTGCTACAGTTGAGATGCGGAAGAAAATCCGCTGTTTTGTTTATGGCAAGCGCTCTGACGTTCAACGACAACAGCAAGTTCTAAATAGTCATCGAACGGCAGAGGAATCTCGGACTATCATTTACCTTGACCGTTTAACGAGTCATGGTTAATAAAACCAGTAATGAATAGAATCATCAGGCGTAAAAAGTGGCGCTATCTGATTTGGGAGGCCAGTTTTATGAATAGCTTTGCTGGGGGTATTATTGTACAAATATGCAATAAATTTTGTCATGTTGGGAGGACGTCACACATGCTTGAGTGATGGGTCAACGACCTTTTTCAAGTCAACACCATAGATGTAGATGTAGGACTAAGTAAAAGGTACCGTACTATAAGTCATTAAGTGTCTCTGGAAATGAAACTGGAAGTGAAACAGCCAGGGCAACAAAATAAAACATGGCAAATATTACCTGTTGAAGAAACAAGAGCTGTAAAGTTAACCTCCCCAGCCTCTCGCCATGCGTAATTTAAAATACTGTGATCATTAGTATCTTCATCTTTTACTGTCAAACACTTTACAATCTCATACAGACCAAACATTGTCACATGAGATCAGACGACGGATGTTTGGGGAGTAAATTTGAGGTAAATACAAAATAGGTCTTAGGTCTCCGAGTCAGATAACCATTTCGATCTTCAAAATAGGTATTGGTTCTCCGAGTTAGATAACCGTTTCGATCTTAATCGACAAAATGCTTGATAACGGAGAAATCGTGAACATAATTATTGATATCAACTTAATGTAGACGTTTCAGATCAAATGTATTCAATAGGAGAGTTTTTTGTCACCACAGTAGGTAGGTTCTAAACATTTATTGAAATGAAAGCGATAAAAAAAATCCTCGGGTTTTATCATTATGAAAATAAAATAATCAATGACGATTTTCTTTTTTTTAAACTACATATTATTCTTACATGAAATTTAAAAATATTCTCATCGTAAACCTAAAATATATACCAGAATAAGTCAAAAATAAAAATTATTTCATTCGGTTGAATAATATTGTGTTGATTTAAATTTGAATTGACTTCCAAACAAATCCCGAGGATTCCATATGTTTTCACCTAAAAAAAATTGTTTATCAATAAAAAAAAACATGGCATCTGATTGGTCAATATCATGTATCGTGTGAGTGATGATGCTGGCACATGATAAACCCCCAGCAAACGAAAATTGAATGTAGAGTGGCTTTAGCGATGTATAATAGGTTCTTACATGAGTCCCTATTGAAGATCTGGGATTTCTTCCACGAGTGTGAGAAATTCCGTCTTTTCTTCTTCTTCTGGTATACAGCAAAACTTCAAGCTGTTGAAGATTACTTGCTGTTGCGCATGCGTGGGTATTTACAAATATTTTTTTTTTCTTATATAAATAGAAAAGAACACTGAAGAAACTTTGTGATACTTCATAATGTGCATGTAATATTTACAATGTCATGTGCAAATAAAACTATGTACATTGAGATTAAGGTTTTAGATGAGTGAACAGAGAACAGTTGGAGTTAACTGTGCTCTGAATGAATCTGTTGTATCTGACTGTATTAGCTGACATGGTAGCATATCCCATTGGATAATAGTGTGAGGGAAAAATGACCATTTATATGTATCTTTAGATGTTTGTATGCACTTGTAAGTTTGTGAATGATGTTTTCTAAGTCTGTTGTCAGTGGGCACTAAAATGTCAGATGGAATTGCAATTAGGCAGTGAACAATTTTGTAAAACATGACCAGTCGTGCTTTTAGACTGCGCTCAGCTAATAATGGCCAACCTAGTGTGTCAATCATGTTAGTGACACTACTAGTGTTGTGATAGTTATTTGTTGTGTAGCGAGCGACACGCCTTTGATCCATTTCAATTTTCTTTTTATACTCTGTGGTGTGTGGATCCCATACACTGCAGCTGTACTCAAGCTTTGGTCTTACTATTGCTTGGTAAGCTTTGGATTTTATGTCACTGTTTGATACTTTTAGGTTTCTTTTAAGGAATCCGAGTGATTTATTTGCATTTGAAATTATATTGTCATAATGTAAATTCCATTTTAAGTTTGATTGTAAATTGATGCCTAAATATTTTGCTGATGTAACTGCTTCTAAAATGTGATTATGGAGACTGTAATTATGCCTAAAAAGTTGTTTTTTCTGAGAAACTGTAAGTTTTGTGCATTTGTCTGGATGGAAGGCCATAAGCCAATCGGCCTCCCATTGTGCTGCTGAATCTAAATCCTGTTGTAATTTAAGGCAGTCATCTTGTGTCTTTATTTCCCTGTAAATGATGCTGTCATCTGCAAATAACCGTAGTTTACTGTGTGATAAATATTCTGGAAGGTCGTTTATGTAAATTAGAAATAAGATGGGTCCAATACTGTACCCTGTGGTACGCCTGATGTAACCGGTACTGTGTTTGAGGATGTGCCATTAATAACAACTGTTTGAGTGCGGTCTGACAGAAATGCTTTAATCCAGTTGAGAGTTTGATTTTTAATTCCATAGAACTGAAGTTTATATAGGAGACGCTGGTGTGGTACCTTATCAAAGGCCTTGGCAAAGTCCATGATGATTAAGTCAGTTTGTAAATTTTGGTTGATATTTTTTGCAAGTTCCTGAACAAAATGTAGTAGTTGTGATTCATATGATCTAGATTTCCGAAATCCGTGTCATATAAGATGGGTTTTTTTTCGAGATGTTGCATGATGTTACTGGTTATGATATGTTCAATTACCTTACAGCAGATGCATGTAAGTGAGATGGGTCTATAATTCACTGCTTTGTATTTTTCTCCCTTCTTGAATGCAGGTGCAACGTTTGCATGTTTCCAGTCATTTGGTATTTCCCCAGATGTCAATGTTTTTGTGAAAATTAATTTTAAGATTGGTGCAACTTGATCAGGTAGTTCTTTTAATACTCTGCCATTTATATTGTCTGGACCACATGCCTTGTGAGGATTAAGATGTTGTAAAAGTTTTAATACTCCGGATGTTGAGATGTTGATTTGTGGCATATTTGGGTGAGAGCTGGGACCTTTGTCAGGAAAGCCTAAGGTTGTTTCATTTGTAAAAACAGACTGAAATTGGTTGTTTAATATGTCTGCTTTTTCGGCTGTATCTGTTACAATTGTGCCTTCTCGTTTTAGTGGAGCTACACCCGAGTTGTCAGTTCTTATGCTTTTAATATACTAGTAGCTAAATAGTTTTTTAGGTTTTGCATTTTAATGTATAGGTTTGTCTGGTTCAGCTATTGGTAGATCACATATGATTTTTTCAATATAATCCCAGTATGCTTTTCTTAGTTCTTTCTGCACTTGTTTTTAAGATGTTTGTATTTTAAGGGATTAGTTTTTCTCTTTCTGTATGCTTTGTTCTTTTTATTAATGAGTTTACGTATGTTGTTTGTAACCCATGGTAATCTATGCTTATATGTAATATATTTGTGTGGTATATTTGTTTCTATGGATTTATTTAGATCAATTTTAAATATATTCCATAGTTCATCTGCAGTGCATGTATCAAATTTGTTGTTCATTGTTGACAAAGTATTTTCTAGGTCATTTTTTATATTTTCCCACTTTGCTTGGTTACACTTTAGGATTTTTCTTTGTGTTTCTCTGACCCTTTTAAGCCATGTATCAATTTTTATGTAGACAATGTCATGGTCTGCTAGTCCGATTGGTGGTAGAGTTGGGACTTTATTTACTTTATTTCACGAGTGGACCGTAGCGGAACAAGTGGAAAGACGCTGAATTTCTTTCACGAGTGGAAGAAATCCCAGATCTTCAATAAGGACGAGTGCAAGTACCTGTTTCTTCCGTTTCAACTTAAAAACAAAGCATGTCGATTTCATTCATTCATTCGCATGTTAACTTCCTGTTTACTACGCAAAATATTACAACGCCACGTGCAATGCAGTAAATACACACTTATTTAAAACCGCATGAAATCTATTATATATCAGTTAAAATTCAGGTAAAATTGATATTTGAAGCTTTTTTAGATCTACTAAGACGACAATTTATATTATTACAGCAGTCGTAGATATTTTTATTGATTATATTCGGCCGATTTGATTGGCTGACAATGCCATGTAAGACAAGGTCACTCGCAGCTGTCTTTATGGCTTGTCTTACATAGCAAACGCATCAAAACGGAAGAATGAACTTTCTACTATCGAGGTTGAAAAAAGATGTATATGGTCACGTGATATGTAACGCAAATATGAAACATGGGTCTTGGATTTGCAACATTATTATATTTTTTTATATGGAACGAAGTCCCAACTATGGTAGAAATAGCAATTTTTTTCTATATACTAATGACTAAATTTTCATGCACCGGAAATGACATACCGGAAGTCAATACATGGTTAAATCTGTGCAGAAAATCGGATGCGGACGTTTCGTAACCTGGTCGTTTCGTACCTAGATCGGGACTTAAAAAACGACGGAAGATTTGGGTCTGGGTCCCCCTATTTGCCCCCTCTTTTAAGAAAATCTGGATCTACCCTCGGTCTACTTTGAAAAAATATTATAGGTCCATATATCCGAGTTAATATTGTTTAAAAAAAATATTGGACTTCGTCCCAAGTTAGGTAACACCTATTATCATATTATGGGACGAAGTCCCAACTATGGTAGAAATAGTATTTTTTTTTCTATATACTAATGACTAAATTTTCATGCACCGGAAATGACATACCGGAAGCAATACATGTACAGCTACAGTGGGTTTCTGCAAACAATTCGATGCAGTAAAAAAATGCTCTTGTAGGGACACGAGTATCACAGTACTAAAAACGACATATTGTATAAATAAAATCAAGAACGGGTACAAGGATGTAGAAAAAAAAATCAAGTTGCAGCTCTCGTGAGAAGTGGAACCTGTTCAAAATATCGCGAGATAGAGCGTGAAGTAGTCCTTGACAACCATAAACAAAGATGACCGACAATGTTTATAATTTTTATGATGTATAAAACTAATGACGGCTTTTCTCGTGAATAAAGCATCGCACATAGTTTAAACATATTCGCACATGAACAACAAAATGTGCAAACTAAAGCTATAGTACAATAAAGTTCATTTACTACTTCCGGTTATGAACCATGTTCGGTAGCGGATACGAAAACTGTCTGGAGTTTGGTCCCCGATATATTGTTTAAAAAATTATTGGACTTCGTCCCAAGTTAGGTAACACCTATTATCATATTAGATAAACATATTATTTAACGAATGTATTGTCATTTTTTTATAATGAACTTTAACATTCCTTTAAACAAATTCGCATTGCTTCATACGAATAAAGGAACTAATCGACGAGATGAGGAGCACAGTTTGTACACTTATGAATGCCGGATGTTAACATAACATAACAACATAACAAATATAGCTACATCCAAGAAACTCAAGCATTTTGATGAAGTCAATTTCACATAACTTTTTACTTGAATCAGTGTGTGAGCGGGGAGGGGGTATAACAAAAGAAGACATGTTCCCTAAAACAAGACGTACCCACATTTACTATTCTTATTAACAAAACAAGCTGAACTTATTCTTCTAACATTTTCACGTGTCTTTTAGCTTGGAGTGAGGAATAGCTGTGTAAAGGACAGAGAACCTTGATTGCATGTACTTCCACTGTTCAGGATTATTTTTTTCAATGCTGATTCCACATCTGAATCACACTACTCTGTCCGGAAGGTAGCTAATCCACATTTAAAGCTATTTAAAGTTTTTGTCCTGACCAAAGATTGACATAAAATTTGTATCAAAACTTGCCTGTTTCACAATTTACACCATATACAAATTCTATGAAAATCCAGGACACTTCAAGGCAAAAAGGGAAGGCATTAGCAAAAGCTGACGGAAATCTAAATCCTGGGACGGTACATGCACAATTGTGTGATGGTGCTGAACCGATGAACGGAGTTCAAATCCTTCAAGAGATCTAGCAGAAAAATGAATATATTCGTTATAGTCTAAAGTGACTTCTTGATGTCATTGAAGGGGGTTCTGGTATTTAACGTCACTTTATTTAATAATTATATTAACAATATTTCAGTTATATCGTTGAGGTCAGTTTTATTGGAGGAAACCGGAGCATACCTCACCATGAGGGGCATTTGAACTCGCAAATTTATTACTAATTTATAATTAATATCTGCAATACGTATAACATATTGTAATGTAGTGGCAATAGTGACCTTCCAATTCAGCCTTCAAGTGAACTATGCTTTAGCAAAAACAATTAAAAAAATAGCTATTGATCGATAATCATAGCCTTTGTGAATGCCATTTTACAAAGATGAAATAGATAGATAGAACTGCCAAAAACCAATATATGGTAACATTATGAACATATATCATATGTATATATCAAATTGAATTATATTTGTATAAAATAACAGCAATACAATTAATAAATGTTTTCAATAATTTATGAAAACGGTACTCTCGGGAATATTTAGACTAGTCAAAACTACTGAGTAAAAAATATGCATGTTATTCTTTACTTAAGCAAGAAGCATTAAGGAAATATGATACAAAACAAAGATTGGTAAGGATATAACTTAGAATGGTGTTCCGTGGTTTCAGTTAATCCATTCATCTTTCAGTATAAACATGAATTTCAATGGTCTAACACAAACAGATCGTTATTTTATAAATGATATATATTTGTACATCGGTGTCTTGAACTCGCAGTAAGAATATAGTTTAAAGTAATTGTAATCTATTTGCTATAGTAACTTGAATACTCGGTTAATTGGAGCTAAAATGATAGGTCCCTCCGGGTTCACCTGGAGCTTTAAACAATTATTGTTTGCATTTTCCTGCATGACTTGTTTTAGTTTTCAAATGGATATCCGATTATATTGTACAAAGTATGAAATAGCGACTGCAACAGATACAATATTATTTCTTTCCTTACCAATCACCAAACCTAGCTTGAAATTCGCCGTTATTCGCCATTTGTTTTTGTTTTAGTAAAGTATCTAGATACAGAGACTGTTTATATTGACACCACCAGATTGTGTACATTATATACATGTACATTTACTTGCTAGCAGTAGAGGGCATGTGATGAACTGTAGCATTAGTAATCTAAGGAGGACGTCGTGGTCGTGATCGTATGGTAGTTGGATATACAACTGCCTGTGCAATCAGTGCCTATTACCACTAAAGTTGTGAGTTAGAATCCGGCTCATGCGGAGCGTACTCGATACGACATTATGTGACAAAGTTTGTCAGTGACTTGCGTTTGGTGGTTGTCTCCGGGTATTCCGGTTTCCTCATCCACTAAATCTGACCGCCACGATATAGCTGAAATGTTGTTCAAAGTGGCGCTAAGCACCATAACCCTGTAATCTAAGAAACTTGAAAACCTGCAATCTTCCATTAATCCCAGTTTCGAGTCAAAAAAAGACATTCCTGGTAACGTAGCCTTACTTCTCAATCTAAAAGGGTAATTACTGTCAATGTTGAGCTTAGTAAGTCAGTGATAGTAGTGTAATTAACACGCAATGAGATTACGAGAGATTATAGACATGATGTTGGTTAAGCACGCAAAAAGAAAAGGTCATGATCATGTTAATCTGGTATTAAATAGTAATAAAAAGAACGTATATATCTAATTTACTTTAAAGGTGTAGATAACGCTTGGTGCTAGATATAACAAAAATACCACTGACACTGAGTTCCGGTGATAATTTACTTTAAAGGTGTAGATAACGCTTGGTGCTAGATATAACAAAAATAACACTGACACTGAGTTCCGGTGATAATTTACTTTAAAGGTGTAGATAACGCTTGGTGCTAGATATAACAAAAATAACACTGACACTGAGTTCCGGTGATAATTTACTTTAAAGGTGTAGATAACGCTTGGTGCTAGATATAACAAAAATAACACTGACACTGAGTTCCGGTGATAATTTACTTTAAAGGTGTAGATAACGCTTGGTGCTAGATATAACAAAAATAACACTGACACTGAGTTCCGGTGATAATTTACTTTAAAGGTGTAGATAACGCTTGGTGCTAGATATAACAAAAATAACACTGACACTGAGTTCCGGTGATAATTTACTTTAAAGGTGTAGATAACGCTTGGTGCTAGATATAACAAAAATAACACTGACACTGAGTTCCGGTGATAATTTACTTTAAAGGTG
>MJUT01000702.1:139923-150652 GCA_002080005.1 Gigantidas platifrons
TAATGTAGTGTGTAGTAATATTGTACTAGAGAGCTAATACAAACGTAGATATCTAATGTAGTGTGTAGTAATATTGTACTAGAGAGCTAATACAAACGTAGATATCTAATGTAGTGTGTAGTAATATTGTACTAGAGAGCTAATACAAACGTAGATATTTAATGTAGTGTATACCACTCGTTTCTGGAATAACCTTCAGCATTTACGCTCCAATCAAAACAATTGAAAAACCAAATAATTTAAAAATCGCTGAGAGCATTAAAACCAAAGTTACACTCGTGTTTCTATAAAAAAAAAAGGATTTATTATGAATTTAATGACTTTCTAATAATAAAATTGAGATCACCATATCTGCTCCCATTACTCAGGAATTGCTTGTATCCCAATTGATATGCTATTCTAGATCAAACTTAATTAAGACATCGCTTCAGATATTCTATGATCACCATCGTGGATTGGTCGATTCGTACGAAATTCAGATGTCTCGACCGATGACAGACGTTTTTTCAATATTAACTTGAGATTTTGTTTCCGCAACAGCCTTGGGAAGTAAAACTTCACTACGGGTATTTTAATGGGACAAGTGATAATATCCCAGGAGTAGCTGGTTTATCTGATAGTTTTTGTTGGAGTTTGTATTGTTTTAGTGTTTGCTCAACTATTTTGTTCTACTACAATGTTGGTGTTGGTCAAAGGGGTCCTTAGGTAAAAACAAATCCCGCACGTGGATATAAGGCGTTTGTCAAGATATTAGAATATTACCTAAAGAAAACATATGTTTTCCAATTATCATTAAAAAGTTAAATAACAGTCTATATGAATTTCAATAATTATAATTTAGGGATATAGCGATATAACTGTAAACAGTAACACTTATTTATTAACCAGTAGGTTATATTATGAATACTACAGGCTGGTTTGTATTTATACAGCAAGAACATTATTTTGCTCCAAAATGCTTTGCCGGTCTATTGTGGCCTTTAAAGCCATAATGGACCGGCAAAAGGCCATAATGGACCGGTCCATTATGGCCTTCTTCAAAAAGAATGAAGATTACAAATTTTCATAAAATTTCAAAATTCTAAAATCAATAAAAAAAAAATTTTAAAGTTCAAAATTATCAAAAAATTTCAATATTTCAAAATTTTCAAAAAATTTCAATATTTCAAAAATTTCAAAAAAAATTCAGTTTTCATAAAATTTTCAAAAAGTTTCAAAAATTTCAGATTTCATAAAATTTCAATTTTCATAAAATTTCAAAATTTTAATATTTAAATGATAATATTGAAAAATGATAAAACAATTATAGTCTACCATTTCGGTCAATACTATGGCCTTCAAAAAGAATTAAGATTACCTAAAATTGAAATGGTTAATAAAAGTATTAAGAAATGGGTGTTTTCATAATGGACCGGTTATATGTCCTCGGTCAAGTCATAACATTATTGGCCCTCGGAAAGTTATATTGGCCCTCGGCGTTGCCTCGGGCCAATACAACCTTCCTTGGGCCATTATGATTAACCTTGGACATATAACCGGTCCATTATAAAAACACCCATTTATTAATACTATAGTAATACTAAGTACTTCACGTTACCAGTGTTTATATTGATGTAAAACATCAGTCAGTTGTATAACCAAATTGAACAACTCTTCATTGTATTCAAGATGTATGTAATTGTATTATGACTTGGGGAATTATGATTTTACAGAGTGTTTTTTCAGTGGAACATGTGCATCTGGAAAATTCAAAGCAGGGTCAATAAGGATAACATTGACCTCAAACTTTCAAAAATTAAACTTTTTAACTAAACAGGGTAAACTATTCAATGGTACCGCTTTCCAATAACTATTATGAAAATAGTCTTATGACAGAGATATTCAAGACGAAATTTTGTGAATAATTTAAACGTTAGAGAATACCGAAGGAGCAACCAAAAATGGACAACCCAGAGAAACTGACAATATAGGACACCCAAGACACAGGACGAAGGCCAAATAAAAAACTCAACACAATATGTGTTGGACACCACTATACACAAACAAACACAAATAACGTAAATAAGACATGAGCCCTTACAAAAAAGATGCCTTCTACATTGAATGCTGAAAGCAACATAATGAGACATAATTATATTGGGGAAAAAAGCGTGACGAAAACCTATGGAAAAACACATTTGAAAACTTGAAAAAAGATGTTCCATTAGGACGAATGACAAAAATCAATGATAACGATAGTATCTGTTTAGACAAATGGTACTGATGACTACAGATGTAATTAATTATTTTGTATTCAAACAATAGATACATTAATTAATTTGGTTCTATTCCTTCGGGATTAGCTTTGCTTAACGATCTATAAAATACTGAAATTAAACATAAGAAACAAGACATTATGAATGGTCGTTGACACGACAACTAAGAAGTAGTATGTCTGTATGTTTTAGTTCTTTTTTTTATCCTGCAATGACAGCATTTACCGACCAATATAGCCTGCCCAATATTTTTTTTTTATATTGGTTAGTTATAAATAGAATAAAATTTTATATTTGGCAAAGTCATCGGGGCACATTGGGGGATATTGTTTTCAAATACATACACAAAATTATTTCAAATACTTTTATCATCGTCCATTAAACATTTATTTACGATTTAAAATTGCAGGATAAATACAATACATGTGCACTGTCGAAGCATATAGGTAAATATGTGTATTCGGCGCGAAACGTGGGAAAAGGCTCGGCGAAGCCTCGCCTTTTCCCCCATTTCTAAGCCTCATACACATATTACCTGTATGCTTCGACAGTGCACAAGTATTGTATATATATTGATCTATTCTAAGTATATATTGCTTCTTAGTTTCATTCAGAAAAGTATGAAGATACCAAGTGTGTAATCCGAAGTCGTAACTCGAAGGACAGACAATGGCCAAAAGAAAAAGGACAAAAAGATAAACAATGGTCCACAAAACATTACACAGAAAGCTAACGAAGGAAGAATAAATATAGTATAACTAATCGTAGATTTTGAATATCAAAATAAGACCACGAGTGACCGAAGTACGCATAAGGATTAAACGAGTGAGCGGAACTTGTTCCGTCCACGAGTTTAATCGTTAATGCGTAATCGGTCACGAGTGGTCTTATTTTGATATTCGAAATGTATGATTTAGTTATGCTGTTTATTATATAGACTTTCAAAAGTTCTTATATATATATTTTTTTATTTGTATATTTGATTGCACGCGTGTGAATCTACGAGCAATGATACTACAGGGTTCAGTTGGAAGGATCTGCCATCTTGAAAATGTGAAATCCTATTTTTCATATTTACAACAATGTACAAAAATAATTAAAATACTTACCTTGAAAGCTTATTTTAGTTAAATTAAATCACAATTGAAGTGTATACGAAGCCAAATAGCGTCTAATCTTTACGTTTCAAACTGCAAGTCTTCATATGACGTCAATGACGTCATCTTGGTTATGTGCCAAAGTCATCAATAACATTTCGCGGAATTTTTTCAGCTTACAGTCGTATGTGTATTCACCGTTGCACAACAAGGGACGTAACCACCACACTTATAGTTTTGCAAAAGTAGTTCCGGAGGAAAAAACTGATATTTCACATGTGAAATACCGGAATTTATTCCACGGATAAATCCCCGTAATTCACACCTATCTATATAATAAACAGTTCCTGTTCCACAAGTTGCACCACCGTGCTACTCTTGTTCAGCATTTAGTAACAAGATAAAATAAGGATAGGACTATGAGTATGACAAATGGACCATATCCGTGGTCATCTGTGACACAGATATTCCGTAACAAGTCATGATGGCGATTGTAATATCTGCCCTTTCGAAGTGATGAAAAATAGTATTTATTATTTACCTTTATTTAATGAAAAGTAGCATCCATTGGTTCTTTATTTAATGAAAAGTAGCATTCATTTGTTCTTTATTTAATGAAAAGTAGCATTCATTGGTTCTTTATTGAATGAAAAGTCCCATTCATTGGTTCTTTATTTAATGAAAAGTAGCATTCATTGGTTCTTTATTTAATGAAAAGTCCCATTCGTTGGTTCTTTATTTAATGAAAAGTACCATTCATTGGTTCTTTATTTAATGAACAGTAGCATTCATTTGTTCTTTATTTAATTAAAAGTAGCATTCATTGGTTCTTTATTTAATGAAAAGTAGCATTCATTGGTTCTTTATTTAATGAAAAGTAGCATTCATTGGTTCTTTATTTAATGAAAAGTCCCATTCATTGGTTCTTTATTTCATTAAAAGTAGCATTCATTGGTTCTTTACTTCATAGAAAGTACCATTCATATGTTCTTTATTTCATTAAAAGTACAATTCATTAGTTCTTTATTTCAGTAAAAATACCATTCATTGGTTCTTTATTTCATTAAAAGTACCATTCATTGGTTCTTTATTTCAGTAAAAGTACCATTCATTGGTTCTTTATTTCAGTAAAAGTACATTTCATTGGTTCTTTACTTCATAGAAAGTACCATTCATATGTTCCTTATTTCATTAAAAGTAGCATTCATTGGTTCTTTACTTCAGTAAAAGTACCATTCATTGGTTCTTTATTTCATTAAAAGTATCATTCATTGGTTCTTTATTTCATTAAAAGTACCATTCATTAGTTCTTTACTTCATAGAAAGTACCATTCATATGTTCTTTATTTCATTAAAAGTACCATTCATTGGTTCTTTACTTCATAGAAAGTACCATTCATATGTTCTTTATTTAATTAAAAGTACCATTCATTGGTTCTTTATTTCAGTAAAAGTACCATTTATTGGTTCTTTATTTCATTAAAAGTAGCATTCATTGGTTCTTTACTTCATAGAAAGTACCATTCATATGTTCTTTACTTCATAGAAAGTACCATTCATATGTTCTTTATTTCATTAAAAGTAGCATTCATTGGTTCTTTATTTAATTAAAAGTACCATTCATTGGTTCTTTATTTAATTAAAAGTACCATTCATTGGTTCTTTATATTATTAAGACATTATTTCATTTAAAGTAGCAATTATTGGTTCTTTACTTCATAGAAAGTAGCATTCATCGGCTGTTTATTTCAAGCATTGGTTCTTTATTTAAAAAAAAAGGGAGTCCATAGGTTTTGAGGAACCACTCAAATTTACAATTTATCCGGTGGACGGAACATAAATGAGTACTTACTGATTAGATAATGCTGCTGATCATAACGAGTACTGCTTTGTAAGGAGTGGTAGTTTCTGGCACATGGCATTGTCTGACCCTTCCACTATCTCACCATTTACTTGTACGACACCGAGTTTGAATAATAGAATACTAGTAGTCAATTATAGGAAGGATATGTATTAAAACATTTTCGGAATTGTAATTATTTCTATGGTATATAAATAAGTGTGAGAAATCTATTGGCATGATACTGAGTATTTGAAATAAGTTTATATTTTATCAATCTGTTTCCATCTTTCTACAAGATAACGTTACTAAAACGGACCCCTAAGAATTAGCTATTTAAAGCATGATACACATGATATGAAGTTGATTAAAATGAAAGTAGCTTATCTAGTGATTCGAGGATAATCATGTAATAAAAGTAAGTACTGATAGTAATATTATAGATCATGTGCATGCATCAATAAAACTAGTTTAACGCTGCCACTTTTTTTTTATGAAAGTACCTGTTCTAAGTCAGAAAAGTGAGCGGTCATGTATTTGTGTGTTAAGAGTTTCGCTTTTGCTTTTTACTACGACTGTCCTATTGGATTTCGAACTGTTCCTCCTTATTTTAAAGTAATGATCATGTATGTAGGAATTGTTTAACCTTCACGAGTATCTGAGTACATCCCAGGTTGTTTGGTGGGGTTTGTGTTTAACCTTCACGAGTATCTGAGTACATCCCAGGTTGTTTGGTGGGGTTCGTGTTTAACCTTCACAAGTATCTGAGTACATCCCAGGTTGTTTGGTGGGGTTCGTGTTTAACCTTCACGAGTATCTGAGTACATCCCAGGTTGTTTGGTGGCGTTCATGTTGCTCATCATTTTAGTATTTTGTGTTGTCATATTATGTGTGTCTACGCCCTGAGTCGTGTTGTGATGTCCGCTACGATGATTTCCACATAAAACGATGTTCAGTTCGTCTTTACTTCCAGTTGTTTGTAGGAGGGATCATGTCTTATTTAAGTTATTTGTGTTTGTTTACGTATAGGGGTGTTCAACATATATCGTGTTGTTGTTTTTTCTTCGTCTAGGTTGCCAGTTTCTCTGGATTACCCATTTTTGATTTCCCCTTCCACACTCTAACGATTATTTTCCGCTTTGGAAGCAGGTATTTTAATTCTCGACTTGCATTAATTTGAGTGATCTTTGTCTGATCATATATCATCCTATTTTTCTAAATGGGTACACTCAGAACAATACAATCCAAGTTAAATCTGTGTTGTCTAACTCTGATGTTTTTGGTAAAAGAAGGAGCCAAATAGGATCCAAATTATCAAATATGACTGATAATACAATAGCGCGTCCCCTATTTGTGAAGTAAAGGACCAAACTTGGTGAGATTTGACAGCTTTACAAGAAAAGTTTAAAGAAACCAGAGGGGTAATCAGAAGTAGTTAATCAAAGGACTAACAATACAATGGCCAAGCGAAATAATAACATAAAAACACTACTAACAGTTGTCAACAAAACACTACACAGAAAGCTAAGGATTGAGCAACACAAATCCAACACAAAAGCGGGCGTACTCTGGTGCGAAATTCACTATTGTGAAAGATAATGAAGACTCAAGGAAGCTATTTTATTGTGTACACATCCATCAATTTGTGCTAATAGCAGCTGTTTGTGGTCGTTTCGTTCTCTTGAACGGATTCACACTCGAGGAAATGAGTATTGTTCTGTACTAATTTAGAAAAATATAAAGCTCCAGCACTGTATAATTTAATAAAAATAATTACATGAATATATCTTTTTGGTAATTTGAAAGAGAATCAGATAATTCGTATTGAATTACCAAATGCATATTTTCCTACATGTTCTATGCATATTTGTTTATATAAAACACCACGATCTATTAAGTAATACATGTTTTTGACTCGTTAATATGCCGTTAAGTCTTAGTTGTAATATAGCTTTACAAATCAATTGTACAAAATCAATTATTTCTTAAACTTTATATATAATTATAACATAATATCAATCAATATTTCGTTTACACTTCAAGTGACTTTCTTGATCAAGTCAATCTTTTATCAACACGACATATTCAGTACCAAATGTTAAAAATAAAGTGAAAAACAAAAATGACAACCACGTCGGAAATCCCTAAGAATATTTAACTGTATTGTATATACTGTAGAACTATAGAGGCATAGTTGCCAAGGGAATTAGTTCAATATAAATAATCCGTCAAATCATATAGACATAAAACTATATGTATTGTTTTCTTTGCCTTGAACCATGTTAACTTTTGACGCTAATAGAATTCTTGGTTACAGAAATAAATCCAGCGGCTTCCTTGATACATATGTATGACTTTTTCTATAGGGATTTTTGTTGTTTTTTTTTTCTATAAGGATTGCTGTTGTTTTTCGGGGTTTATCAATGTATAACACATCTATCATACAGGAAAAGTAAAAGCCGTTTTATAAACGATGGAGAATACCGAAGGGGCAATCAATTGTTAATTGTAAAGCACGTCGATTTGTTAACATATATACAGTCCGACAAAAGCTAAGCACCACCTGACTTGTTTCAATAATATATTTTCTAATAATGAACTGATTTCAAATCGGTTTGCTGTTTTCGTTACCTGTACACACATACCTACTTACCTATGAAACAGGTTATTGATCGATTCTTATTTATGTGTATATGACAGAGTGTGTAAAGTGCCGCGTGTACTTTTCAACATTTGTGTTTGCGAACGAAAGCTGATTTTTTTGTGTAGAGTTTTAAGTTTCATATTCTATTGGTTTGGTATGGTGCGGCGAAAATTAACCATACCAGAAATGTGGCAAGCTGTTGGCATGCATAACGGTGGTTTTAGCCATAGAAGGGTGGCAAACCACTTCAGGGTTAACCATTCCATCATTGTACGACTGATGCAGCGTTTTCGTCAAACGGGGAATGTTACTGACCGTCCATGTGCAGGTAGACCTCGCAAAACGACGCCGAGAGAGGACCGGCTCATATCCAGACGGGCACGGCAATGGCCGTTCAGTACAGCTAGTGCACTTCGGGGTAATTTAGCGTTTGGAGGCCACATTAGCACACGCACTGTAATCAGACGCCTCCACCATCAGGGAATGTGAGCACGACGACCCATAAAACGTCCACAGTTGACATTACGTCATCGCCATGCTCGATTTGACTGGTCACATGATCATTTGGGGTGGACTATTCGTACATGGAGACGGGTCCACTGGTCTGATGAAAGTCGTTTTTTGCTACGCCCTACCGACGGTTGTGCACGGGTTTGGCGCCAACGAAACACTTCATTTCAGGACAACCACATTCTGGGCACAACTGTTTTTGGGGTGGGGGTGTAACTGTCTGGGGTTATTTTTCCTTTGACTGTAAGTTGGACTTGTACGTTCTTGATGGTAATCTGACAGGCCAAAAATACCGTGACAATGTGCTCGCTCCACGCGTAGTCCCCCATTTCGACAATCATGCGTTGGATCTTACAGGAGTGGCAACAGTTCCCCCAAGAACGGCTTAGGCGTCTTGTGCGAAGCATGACGAGGCGTGNTACAGAACTTCACAATAAACGCGGTGGATATACTCGTTATTGATTTTTATGCCTTACACATACGCACAATAAATGCATTTAAAAGTTCTTAAAATCTGAAGACTCTGCATTTTAATGCAATGTTAAAAACTTCCATCAAAGACAAACTGGTTTTACGTTTTTCCAGCGCCTGTTTTGAACCCCATTTTTGCCACGTCATAGTCACGTCTTTCAGGATGATAAATACTTCGTAGATTGGTAATTTTAGAGCCCTTGGTGTAGTCTTTTAAGAAGTGTAAGAAAAATGGTGATATCTATTTTATTGTTTTAACAGTATTGATGTAAAAAAATATATCGATAAAAATATACGGTGGTGCTTAACTTTTGTCGGAGTGTATTTTTTTTTATATTAAAAGCATCGAAGCAGTCACCCAGTAAACAACAAGATATGACAGGTGGTTGTTAATATCCTATGTTATCTATTATAGCATATTATTCTCCTTTTACTTATAACAATCGAATCGTCTACCGTAGTCATATGTAAATACATAGAAAATAGCTGAAATATTGCTAGCAGTCATTAAACAACAATAGATCATGCAAATTGTGGCGTTATTTTTGCATTGTTTAAATAATTGCTACAATAAGAGCAATGATAGTATCAAATTGACTAAAATTGAGGACTCCCTTCATTGTAGTTTGAAAAACAAAGAGTTTGATGGTATCAAAGGGGTATTCAGAAATCATAATTCAAAGAAGGACAGACAATACAAAAGCCAAATGAAAGGGACAAAAAACAACAAACAATGACCACCAAAACACTACACAGACAACTAAGGATTGAGCAACACGAACCACACTACAAAACGGGGGTGAACACATGTGCTCCGGAAGGGTTTCAGGTCCTTCTCCACTAGTGGGACCCGTCGCGTTTATCCTTGTTAAAACAATCCAGTGATAAGTCATGAAAGAGGTGAGAAGGATGGAATTGTGACCACGACAAACTGAACATATACGTGGTCATTTGTCACAAAGATAATAGGTTTTGAATGTTTTTGACGTTTTACTTCTGGTAAATATTTTGAACCATTTAGGTTCAGTGTGTTATTACGCTGCTGATGGAACAAATGGTTTAGATAACGGATGTAAAATTATGGATACAAATACGTTTTATCTTTGACAAATGTAATGAGTATTTATGAATTGTCCCAGAACGATATATGTTTCTGTAATTACTATCACATTACTGCAAAATTTCATATCGAAAGGAAATTATAATTCAGCATTATCGACCAACCAGAATATTTAAGCTAGGGAACTTATTACCAAGAGAAATTATTTTATACATTTAGGTTAATGATTAGACTTTGAATTGATTATGTCTCTACTAACTCGTCGTCCTTGACCAATTTTTAGGCTAGCAAAGCCATAAACATTGATGATCAAAAATACAATCAAACAAAACTCAAAATCCAAACCACTAACGAAAACAAATGGCAGAAATAATTTGAAATTAATGTTCTGACAGGAGCAATCTAATTAAAATTAGATCTCTCACTTGCTCTTGCTGATATGAGATCAGCAAGAGCAAGTGAGAGATCTAATTTTAATTAGATTGTGACAGGAGAAATGTACAATATTATGGCTGGTAAAACTGGATATTAGGACCCCAATATATCTAGATGTAATACCTGTACTTGGAGGGTATCATCTGCTCGGTAGTCAATGGTTACGTGGTTTATCACATATATTTACAGTTCCTAAATAAGGTAATTATTATTAATAATAAGGTCAACCTTCCCCGGGAATGTGTAACCTACTGGTTAGTGGCCATCCTGTGTAACCTACTGGTTAGTGGCCATCCTGTGTAACCTACTGGTTAGTGGCCATCCTGTGTAAACCTACTGGTTAGTGGCCATCCTGTGTAAACCTACTGGTTAGTGGCCATCCTGTTTAACCTACTGGTTAGTGGCCATCCTGTGTAA
>MJUT01000702.1:167328-192625 GCA_002080005.1 Gigantidas platifrons
TTTGGGCTCATAAACCTACTTTAACTCCTCACTATGAGAGTGAGCTATCATGTATACCTGTGTTAGAGGTATTGATGTTAGCTAGTTCTGGGTTTGGGCTCATAAACCTACTTTAACTCCTCACCAGGAGAGTGAGCTATCATGTATACCTGTGTTAGAGGTATTGGTGTTACCTAGTTCTGGGTTTGGGCTCATAAACCTACTTTAACTCCTCACCAGGAGAGTGAGCTATCATGTATACCTGTGTTAGAGGTATTGATGTTACCTAGTTCTGGGTTTGGGCTCATAAACCTACTTTAACTCCTCACCAGGAGAGTGAGCTATCATGTATACCTGTGTTAGAGGTATTGATGTTACCTAGTTCTGGGTTTGGGCTCATAAACCTACTTTAACTCCTCACCAGGAGAGTGAGCTATCATGTATACCTGTGTTAGAGGTATTGATGCTGCCTAGTTCTGGGTTTGGGCTCATAAAACTACTTTAACTCCTCACCAGGAGAGTGAGCTATCATGTATACCTGTGTTAGAGGTATTGATGTTAGCTAGTTATGGGTTTGGGCTCATAAACCTACTTTAACTCCTCACCAGGAGAGTGGGCTATCATGTATACCTGTGTTAGAGGTATTGATGTTACCTAGTTCTGGGTTTGGGCTCATAAACCTACTTTAACTCCTCATCAGGTGAGTGAGCTATCATGTATACCTGTGTTAGAGGTATTGATGTTACCTAGTTCTAGGTTTGGGCTCATAAACCTACTTTAACTCCTCACCAGGTGAGTGAGCTATCATGTATACCTGTGTTAGAGGTATTGATGTTACCTAGTTCTAGGTTTGGACTTATAAAACTACTATAATTCTGCCACTATTATTGAAGTGCTTTGCATCAAGCCAGAGATTTTGCCCATTTTTACTTTTTTTTTATCTGTTTTGTCGGTGTGGTAACTGCCACTGTTATTGAGGTGCTTGCATCAAGCCAGAGATTTTGCCCATTTTTACTATTTTTTTATCTGTTCTGTCGGTGTGGTATTTTTCATTATTCATTTCATTGAATATAGTAATTAATGAACGCGTAATACAATATGGAAAATTGTAAGTATGGCATGATCATTGACCCCCTGAACTCACCTTCACATTATGCGACAAACACTTGTATCTACTGTGTATTGTGTTAGTGGTCAAAGCTGTTACAGGATCAAACACCGATTAAACATCATTATTTCAATATTAAATGATAATGATCAATTTTCTGTAAAAATTCACACTCATTCTGTGTATTTTATCTAAGGCAGCCAAGGCAAATGTTTTGTGAAAATATTTTAAACTAAATATGATTTTTGTTTATGTTTTTATATTTTCTACAATATTATATATCTCATATGAATGAAGTATTGTTTGAACACATGAAGTAATTTATTGTCAACCACGTGTTGTCAACATAGATAGGCGTGTTATATATCGCATGGAGGGGAAATATAACCATTCTTTTCATGTTTATCACCAATTATGGGAAACAAACAAAGCAATCAGCAATCGAACTGAGGAAAAAAATGGAAATCATATTTCTCTAATAAGTATGATCAAGATAAATTCCCATATGTAATGGATGTTCTTTCGACATGTGTGCTACTGTCAGGCTAACTCTAAAACTTTGTGTTATAATGTTAATGTTATGTTGTAATCACCATCGACAGTGCCAAAGGATTCTCATTATTGTTATATTTCGTCAAAACGTTTTTTTTTGTTCATGACCATCAGACATACTTGTAGATTTGGTCCATATATATATTCATTTATCAATAAATGTTGCAATAAATCTAACATCATTAAAAAAATAACATATTCGTTTTGACATCGGACTTAGTCCGTCATTCGTACATTCAAATCATCAACGAATCCCTAGGTTACAGAAATTGAAGACCAATATGTAATTAATATTTCGCAATTTTCAGCCAATTATTAAAATAAAATGTTCTTCCATGCTGCGATTCTGTAATTTATATCTTATTTGTATTTTTGTTGATACATTATTCATCAAATTCAATTAAAACCTTATTTTACATTTTAAATATTTTACATAATTGCTAGAAATTCAAAACATTTACACTTAAACTGCATATTTCAAAAGTTAATATGCACATATTATTAAGGGAGGTTTGAACACATTCACGATTTCTAAGACAGATTCACTCCCTCATTATACGAGGGGGGGTCTAACAGGAATATTACTATGTGTGAGAGATTGACAGTTACATTCATTTTGATATAGTCCAATAAATATCATTTCATGATATTTTTAGGGGCATGCTAAACATACAATGTACAATCCAGATACAATCGTAATTCCTGACTACTTCACAACGTGCAGTTAATGTGTTTTAAATATTTGAAATCCTAATAGTGTAAAACAAATCGAAAGAATCAGAGTGTTCGAGTTATCTCGGATACGTTAAGTTGAAAATTCCGAAGAGCAACATTTTATTTACAACTTATTTTGTATCATGACAAGACAGTTTAAACAGTGATCGCCAAGAAATACCTCTCATCTCAAATCATTGAACCCCAAAAAGACTGTTGCAGGGTTAATCGAGCAGTAAGATTCCAACCCCCCCCCCCCCACCTCATGATATATTGTATGACCAATAACTATACAGATATAAACTAACAATAAAAAAAAGCTGCACATACAACTTCGAGACTACGAGGTCTGACTGTATATATGCATATTATATACATGTTGTTACAATGACTGCACATAGTTCTTCGAGATAGCGAGGTTTGACTTATATATATATATGTATTATACCCATATACATGTTGTTACAATGACTGCACATAGTTCTTCGAGATAGCGAGGTTTGACTTATATATACATATAAAACATATATACATGTTGTTACAATGATGTATAGTTAATATGCACACGTTTTTATTTGTTATTTTTATGAATAAAACTAGAAACGATCATTTGTCTGTGTTTAAAATATGAATGGTGTATTGCGACAGGCGAGACAAATGGTGCAAACAATCCTAACCTTCCGGAGCATTGGTCGGAGTAACAATCCTAACCTTCCGGAGCATTGGTCGGAGTAACAATCCTAACCTTCCGGAGCATTGGTCGGAGTCACAGTTTTAGGAAATATCGGTGTTTATTGTATTATTTTGATTTACATTTGTACTACACTGTCATGATCTTATAACAGGGTCGTTCTTTTAAATGAAAAGATTTGTCATAACTTAGGTATTCGGTGTTCTTGGAACCCTCCAAGCGGATAATAAAACTGTTTAAATGTATGTAGCAGGAGAATTTGTTTCATTCCATATTCGTATTGTCCGATAATTGGTGATTATATTTATTTCCTTTCACTTGTGTTGTTTTGTCTGTCAGATTTTTCCATTGGATTTTGGAACTGTTCTAACAATGTGGTATATTTTTTAAATTTTGTACTGTTTCATCCGATGGCTATTTTATATTTATCTTACAATATTTAGCATACACATTCCAAATGTACGTCTTCTGATTTGTCTTCTCAGTATTTCATTTTATATATTAATAGATGTCAGTATATGAAAGGTTAGATGAAAAGTTATCTCATATAACCAGGATGTTCACCTTATGTGATAGTTTTTTCAAGGTGTATTTTTTCCAGTATCGGACAGTTCACGTGTATTAAGACCTATAAGAAATGTAGGACAACCTGTTATCTATAGACTCTCCCTAAACTCCTGCATGGAATTCAAGTAAATGTTTCGGAATTACTTATTAGGCATCGTGATGTGCACCTCCTATGAATTGTATTTGATCAAATTCCAGTTCTCTTTCTAGATTTAAGCGCTTTTATGCGTGTATTAAATCACTAGACAATCAAGGAAACAAACACATTTTTAGTGGGGTTTGTGTTGCTCAATCTTAATTATCTGTGTAGTGTTTTTGTAGATTTGTCCTTTTTTCTTGAGGCCAATATATATTGTCTGTCTATCTTTGGTTGACGTCCTCTGATTACCCCTTTGGTATCTCCAAACATCTCTTAAACCAGGTTATTAATAAAAACGTAGATATCTAATTTAGAGCACACGAGGCGTTTCTGGGATAATCTTCTTCATGTACACAATCAATGAAACAAATAGGTTAGTTCTCTTTAATTACTCAGCAATCACTAAAGTGAAGTCCACAAAAAAATATTATAGTACATATAATTATTCTCTATTTTTTTTATATTTCCTGGAATTGTAGATAATTTGATATATCTGTAAATTATACAATACAAGTAATTAACTTGCACTATTGACTAACCTATTTTTCTTTATTCATGTCTCAGTACATTTCAATCAAACATTTTGGCCAGATGTGTTCCTAGTAGTCTGTTTATTATTTCTAGTTATTCTACATGTTTAAGGGAATGAAGTGATCCCTTTATTATTCATTGTACCATATATATTGATACATTCATAATACATATTAACCATTAACAATTATAAAAAAAATATAATCTAAATTCTTCAACTAATACATCCGTATTATTTTTTGTAATTATTGATCGACGAAATTTTCAAAATCTGATGGCAAAATACCTTTCGGGAATAAAAAGAACATTTTGTTTTCAAATAATTGTAATGTATCTGTCTATAATATCAGTTAGTTTTTCAGAAAGCGGGTATTGCCCTACAGATACTAGTTACCGCTTCCTGACAATCTAGCGATAAAGATTATCATGATACACTGAAACAACTTTAACGAAAGAAAAGTATAAGTATACCTAAGATGTATAAGTATACCTAAGAAGTATAAGTATACCTAAGAAGTAAAGTATACCTAAGAAGTAATAAGAAACCGTAAATCGTAGAAATACAGACAAAACAATGGCCAAAGAAAAAAGAACTAAAGGACAATACAATGGCCAAAGAAAAAAGGACTAAAGGACAACACAATGGCCAAAGAAAAAAGGACTAAAGGACAACACAATGGCCAAAGAAAAGGGACTTAAAGGACAACACAATGGCCAAAGAAAAAGGACTAAAGGACAACACAATGGCCAAAAGAAAAAGGACTAAAGGACAAACAATGACCAAAAGAAAAAGGACTAAAGGACAAACAATGGCCAAAAGAAAAAGGACTAAAGGACAAACAATGGCCAAAAGAAAAAGGACTCACGGACAACACAATGGCCAAAAGAAAAAGGACTAATGGACAAACAATGGCCAAAAGAAAAAGGACTACAGGACAACACAATGGCCAAAAGAAAAAGGACTAAAGGACAAACAATGGCCAAAAGAAAAAGGACTACAGGACAAACAATGGCCAAAAGAAAAAGGACTAAAGGACAACACAATGGCCAAAAGAAAAAGGACTACAGGACAACACAATGGCCAAAAGAAAAAGGACTAAAGGACAAACAATGGCCAAAAGAAAAAGGACTACAGGACAACACAATGGCCAAAAGAAAAAGGACTAAAGGACAAACAATGATCTACAAAACATTGCACAGAAAACTAAAGCTCAAACAACACGAATCCCACTAAAAATCAGGGTGAATTCAGGTGCTCCGGAATGGTTAGCAGTTCCTGTTCCACATGTAACATCCGTCGTGTTACTTGTAAACAACTGTTTCATTGTTGAGAAACATTAAACTATTTTCGATCTATCATCGACTGAATATTCCTCTGTCAAGATTAAAGCAGAATACTGAAATGTTGGATATAATGGCAAAATCTGTACAGCAAATATTAAAAAAACTACAATTTATTTAAAGATGTAAAATTTGATAATAATTGAATATACACTGTATTCAATTTCTATTAGGCCTATGCTTTTACTAAAACATCCAAACTCTAAGATCCATGCTTTGTTAAAGTGCCGAGCAGAAATGAAATTACTAGTACTATAACAAGCGGCGTAACTCGACTGAATACAAAGGTTGAAATCATAGCCTGGTTTCTTCGAACTTCGAGTAAATACAAGAATTAAATGAAAAATAAGTGACACTAAAAATATATATTACATATTTATGAATTTAAGCTATACATGTCATGATCAATTAAAATTTAGTTCAGTGATGTGCAATGTAATTCCTGGTTATTAAAAATCTACATTTATCACTCGTCTAAAATAGTCAGATTTTCGAAACTGAAAAAACACAAACACAGTCAAGTCATCAAAACAAATCCATAACTCTCATAAGCCAAAAATGTAAACGTCTTTTAGAGCAAGTAACCTCAAAACGCACTAAATAAGATATCTACGTTTTTATTGATAATCAAGAAAAAAAGAATACGACTGGGAAACTGAAGTTGGCACGTTTATTATAAACCTACATCTAAGTATAAATAGAAGTCAGACATACTAAAGGTGAAAGGTGATTGTTCGTTGTGTTGATATTTGTGGTATTGCTGACCATCACGGTTTAATCTTTTTATAATTATAAACGAATGTGCGCCAAGTAATGGAAATGTTCGCATAAGCACTGTCTGTTATTGTAACTTAGGTTAAATAAATGCACCAGGGATTAAAAATTACGATGGAATCAGAAATGGTAGACTATTATTTATAGTTGATCAATTTTGTTAACTAGTTGTCAAGAAAATTGACTGGCAAAATCGAAACTGAAATAATACTGATGATTTTAATACAAATGTATTTCTTTATGGATTGGTAGATGTTTAATATAAAGTGAGCAAGTATTTCGGGTTAATTATGATGCGAACTGTGATAAAAGTCGGAAGATACTAAAGGGGTAATCAGAATCCGTAATTCGATGGACAGAAAACACAATGGCCAAAAAAGAACAACAAGACCAACAATTGTCAACATAACACTAGACAAAAACATAAAGATTGAGTAAGTTTTACTTGTAAGTACAGTCAATAAGCAAATCCTCCACGATCCACCGCCAGTTATTGAATATTGTTGTCTTGATGTAATCTCGCCTAGACTTTTTATCTGTCAGCAACCATTGGAGTACTTCGACAAAATATGTATTTGCACAAACTATGTGATTTGCGTTGTTCTGGACATTACTGATGGTGATTGTTAAATTTGATAGCTATGCTTTTATTTGTATTAAAAGGTTACTGAAAGTGTAATAGTTTATCAAGCTGACAAATTCTTGTTTTAGTTACTGAAAGTGTAATAGTTTATCAAGCTGACAAATTCTTGTTTTAGCTTCGGAAATTTTATTTTAATATTTCATTGTGAAATAAACACCAAATGTCAAGATTCTAGATGATCTTTTATACTATTTATATTATTTTTTCAAGGGGTTAGGTACTGTATCAATTGTGACCTAATCTATACAATTTTCTAGATATGAGGTATTTTACATGCATTTTTCCATATAGTGGGGAATAGAATTGTAGAAATAGTTTTTGTTCCAGTAAATCATGCACATCGCTATTTTTCATCATTTTTGATTTTAAGGAGTTTTTCTTGTTCCGAAAATATGCATATACAGATTCAATTCGCACTATCCCGAAATTAAGTCTTTTCCAAGGTAAAAAAAAAATTATCGTCAGATTTAAGACCAATCTATGTACATTGTATTAATGGTACACTGGTCTCGAGAGAATGATGTGTGTTCTCTTATAAAGTTGTTAAAATGAGTTTTCCATCAATTATCAAAATTTACAAAACGCCGAAAATTTAAGTTAAATATTGTTACAAAGGATGGACTGAATTGTCCAGAAGCAAATTAAATCACTTTAACAATAGCTCTATTGTTAAACGATTATTAGTTGTATGAATGTATTTGACACATTTAGATATCTTTTGTACGTCCCCCTTTGATAATTGTGTTTGCACGTCACCTGTTTGTTACAATATGGGAAGAATATTTACACATTAAATGTTTTGTAACATTTCACACTTAATAAATTTCCTGGTTTATCTAGAGTAAAACTGAATTTCCATTAATCGATCAGCATAGCGTATTTGGTTTTTGTTATCTAGCATCGATCTGCAAATCAATTCCTGTGGTGAGCCCCGCAGTCACATCTAAATGACGAGTCAGAAGCCGGATTGCATCTGTTAGAATTAGGTCACAAAAGCGCGTACGTTTCCATTGATTCGATTCGTTTCCATTGTGTTTACGTCTACACGTCAGAGAGCAGACAACACACGATCAAGGTAAGGTATATTTTTTTTGCAATCTCGTAAATTACAAAAATATCTATGGTGTTGACTTAAACAAAATTAATAGCATAGCTATACATATTTTATGTAAATGTTTTACTCTGCAGCATTTGTAGCAACAGTCGGTTATATAAAAAAGGGAACTGAAACATAGTATTTTAAAAGTACGTGTGTTAATTTCATATGCACATTGTTACACATATCACTAGATATGTTATATTTAATGAAGACTAATTTATAATATGGTGCATAATTTTTAGATATCCTTGGTGATTATAGATAAAATGCCGGCATTTTCAATAGAAGAATAGAATAAGAATAAGAATATTTATTATTCCAATCAACGGGCCCACAATAGGGGCAAACAAATTGCATACATTGATTATTGTCATTGGAGGCAATTATACATATATATATATATATATAAATATAAATATACAATATTTCTTGTCGGGTTCAGAGCCTTAAAATTTTAATTAATAACATAAACATAAAGAAAAAAAAAAAATACGTGCAGTGATAAAAGTATCTCCTTCGTGTAATCTTCAACCGGCATTTATTTTCTTAACAGTGTACTTTCATATATAAGCAGATATATCTAACGGTTAGAAACTCAAAATGTGCGATTATTTCAATCGATATTGAACACAGTTCTTTGAATGTCAAAGACATTTTTTTTTCTAAAGACAGGTGACGTTTGATAAATAGTAAGAGCTATAGATTTCTAAAAGGTTTTCCGTATTGATTTATAAATAGTATAATGCTATACTATCATTTAATGATTACAGACGATGATAGTTTAATTATGTGATGTGAATTTAAATAATAGATATACCAAGGTGACGACATAAATGTCCGGTTAGAATAGCAACTATTACTGTTAGAAGATATAAACACAGGTTAATAATTTTTTCATATATGTTTAATGTTTTGTACAAATTTAAACATCTCTGTCTTATGTCATTTATTATTGTTAGTACATTATTACTGTTTGATGTACACCAACATGTGGTTAATTCATCAATAAAACTATTTGATTTGATTTGTTAGAGGGACAACGGGAAACAGTCTAAAATTACCTCATCAAATGTAACTGAAATTTTTTTTATATTAAGACTCGAAAATGGAAAGACTGTGAAAAAGAAGTTCGAAATTCATTTCATTCATTCTGTGATAAACTGTAACACAAAAATGAACATCAATTGTTTTATATGGATTGGCGAAAATAAATTACTGGTGACAAATTGATTCAAATTACGACGTTTAACTCTAAATACCATTTTAACACAGCAGGATATGTTTATTTTCCGAGTGTGGTAGGACCTCGAGGGCAGGACAATTTGTTGTTATAGTAAACTGAATCCGATCATGGAACCTGGAAATATTAACTAATGTGATACTTCATTGACGCGACACTGATTGATATCTGATGGATAAGAAAGCGCGGGAATAATTAGACTTGCTGTTACAAGTCCAAATTTATTTGTAATCCTCTTGTGCAATATGAATTTAATAAAGCAAAATGTATGCTATATTGATATATGAGTCGACTGATTGTTGAAATTACCTTTGCATAATTTGAATGGTAACAAATAGAGGGACAGTCCCGACTAACCGCATGTATCTGGGACCACAAAAGTAAATTCCTATTACAAACAAGATCTTAAAACACATGAAATATAAAAAAAAATTAAACTTTAGAAAATGAGATGAGAAAAGAATAACTTATAAGATATACTGTATATATTGTACTTATTGTATATAGTTATGTCTATATCTTCTCTGTACCTATGTATTATTGTGTCTATATCTTCTCTGTACCTATGTATTATTGTGACGAGAATAAAGATATACCAGATATACACATAGTATAATAATTACATGACTAGAATACATTTGGGATCTCCTTTAACTATACCTGTGCAATCAGTGCCTACTATCACCACTGATGTTGTGAGTTGGAATCCCGTTCATGGCGAGGTGTACTCGATACAACATTAGGTGATAAAGTTTGTCAGTGACTTGCGACAGGTCGGTGGTGTTCTCCGGTTTCTTCCACCAATAAAACTGACCGCCACGATATAACTGAAATATTGTTGAAAGTGGCGTTAAACACCATAAACCAAACCAACCATCAAGTCAGTTGTACTTTAGCTATATTCATTACAAGTTGACATTCAACAATCACATACAACATAGTTAAAAGTGCCAGAGTGATTGGCCAATCAACGGATATTTTGGTTGTCATTAGGAAAAGAGACTATTCTGGATAGGGATGGAGAGATTTCCCTGGCAACAGGGCACAAACGACCACTCATAAAACTATTTATCACCTGATTGATATACTGGTATTTAAGGTCAAGTGAGCAGTAATTCAGCTATATCCATGACAACAGGTCTACAAACAATACATCATGCACAGGTAAAAGAGGTGGCATGGGATCGTCTTTGGAATGTTGATTGTCACCAGGAAAAAGGAGAAGATGGATTAGATTGAGAAATGTTGCCTTGTAACGGGTCACCAACGATAACCCCTAACACATTTGATCACTAAGATCTATAAGCTGTATTTTACATTCAAAGAACATAACATTCACCATACACGAGGAACCCACTGTTCAATAGAAAGGACGGGTTGTGTCAATACGGCACGATATAGCTGAAATACTGCTAAAGATGGCGTTAAACATTAATTAATTCATCTAGCATAGCAAATGTAAGCCTTTTTTCGGTGGGTTGTTCCCTGCAGCAGGGAACTCTTTCTTTGCTTTCGTTAATCTACATTAACAACATGGGTAGTGATTACGGGGAGTTTAATACTTTACGAGGGGTCATTTAAGGTAGCACAACAGTCTGATTTTTTTCACTCCAATCAAGAGTCTTTGAAGGTTCATATCTCAGCAAATACTTGATGGATTTTTAAAATTCAAGATTCATCTTGAAGATAAAAAGTGACTTTATCTATTTAAATTAATATATTTAATATGCAGTTAATAATAAAAAAGTTATGGCTGATAAAATACAAAAAATGCACTCACGGTATCAGCTTGGATAAAAATAGCACATTCACGTCAACACCCACTTAAATTTTGTTTTCAGCCCTTTAATTAACCATACACAAGCTACAAAACCGTGTCTCAGATTTTTGATATATGCCTCCAATCCTTAAATAAACTATTTCATCTGTTGGATGCCAACATCTTGTTTCCCCTTTGTTCTTTCAAGAACCATAAATTTCTTAAGAAATAAATTATCCAAAAACTGGGACACGGTTTTGTAGAAGATATCCCTCTCAACACTTATATATATCAAATTCAAGTCCTTAGGGGCACCCTTAAAGGTGCTAATTTTCATTTAAGTTCATAATTTTCATGTAAATTAAACATGCAAAATTGCCACAAAACTATATATCCCACTTCTGGCCCCTGTCAATATGCAATAGACCTTCAAATCCCACTGGGAACACCTCAGAAGTGGCCTTACATCTTTAATTGATCAGAGGAACCACACAGTTTGTGTGTTTATTCACTTAAAGCTATTATTTTTGCATTATTTGTGCACTGTCCAGCCCTAAACAGCACTTCTTTGGCATTTTGGCGGGAGTTTGAAGTCACAGGTTTGACCCACATCTGGAAGCTAGCAAGTTAATATGGACAAGCTCCTCCTCCTTCCAGATAAAGCAAACACAAGGGTGACAAGTTACATTTTGTGATCATTAACAAAACCATAATACATCAAAATAAACAGATCCATCTTTTTTTTTACCAAGAGGATGTTATTAATTCATGTTTCTTCATTTTATGCAATAGTATAAATAAAAAGTAAAATTATTCTTTTACATATAAAAGGCAGAAGACAACACTCCTTCTGAAAATGGACTCTTCCATAACAGACTTTTTGAGAAATCAAAAGTTGTCCTACAATTTACATATATCTTTTGTTTTGAGTAAAAAAATCTTTAAAAAATTCATAAAGTTCCAAACAGGAGATCATCCCATATATGATTGTAGATATAAAAAATGTAAAATGAAATAATAATTATGTTGTGGTCGGAAGTGAACAGCTGGACACATGTAATTAACACAGTGATTGATAGATAAGCCCCTCCCACATGTTTATATTATCAAACACTTTTAATACCACATGCTTTTGTTTACATAATTTAATTATCAATTTACTCCTTAATGATGCAAGATAATGACAGTAGGATTTTGTTTAAACATTTATATATATATATGAACTTTCAAAAACTGCAATAAAAAAAATTCATTAAAAAATCATAATTAGACTGTTGTGCTACCTTAAGATCGTTGTGTTAAACTCTTGATTGTAGAACTAGTTAGATAAGTAATGGTTTATCATAGACAAGGATTTAAATACTATACAAATCCTTGTCATAGACTAACCCGAATAATCCAGTCGTTATATTACTCTCCCGCTGGTCGCTACATTAACTCGTCCAGCGATAGTGGGCGCAGTATTATTCGAGTTAGTCATAGACCAGATAAAAATTATTAACCTGCAATGAATATTAATGAATGCTGAATTTTTTCTTCTAAAAATAATAATTTGAGACATTTTCATAATTAAGAAATTAGTTTTTGGCAGTTCTTAATAATAATCGATTAATTTGTCGATTTAAGATATGCATTAATGTACATTGAATGAAGTGATCACTACAACAATTCTACTGTCATCACGAACTGGTTGACCGTTACGATATATCAATTTCTCAAATTACAATCAATCTTTTCCCTTGTACCTCTTCTTTCTTCTACCACCGATAAGACTTTTACCGGACTTTACTATATGATATGTAACAGTTGGTTTCTTATCGGAAACAGGAATTGCTGGTTCAACCCCGTTTTTGTGGTGGGGTCCGTGTTCCTCATCTTTTTAGTTTTTTGTGATGTGATGTGATGTGTTGTGTTTTTTTGTTTTTTTTTTGTCCCCGTTCTAGGTCTAGTGTCCTACTGTGTCTCTTGGGCTTTTCTCCACACTTTTTTAAGGACAAGTTCAACAAATCGACCCATAGGACAAGGCCATGGGTCACGATCTTGTGGTCAAAAATACCCTCTTCAACACGACCCTTTGTGAATTCATATATCATACACAAATAGTTAACAAGATGCAAAAAAAAAAATCGGATCTAAGAAAATAAATAGAAATATTTTCCTTAATATCGAAAATGTGTGATTGCCCGGATACCATGACAACCTTTTCTGTAATAACTATTTGCCATTTTGATAAACCTCATTACTAACTATTTTACTATAATGTATTTTTATATCTTGAAATCAATAGTTTTCTCTGAAAATTTCAATCTGCATTATTCTATTTTAATAAATGTTAATCTTGGTATATACATCATAATCTGTCATAGTCAATGGGAGGTATTGAATAAGGAATATTGACTTACAAGAAAATATATATCCGATCAGTAGTAGATTACATATTTTATTCCAGAATGCTTCAAAATCGATTGATGTGATTTCTGTTAAAATGTAGTAACAAATATGATTTATCGATTAGTTTATATAAATAGTTGTGTATTGTACGTCAAGTTTGTAGTAGTATTTCGGCTATATCCATGTTTATATAGACAATAAATCGTTATCAAGATAAAATTATGGCATTCTGTGATGGGTTGAAGAGCGGAAGCTTTATTTTTTGCCACAGCTGAAAGGGTATAATGGACGAGATTGAGAAGCTACGTGACAACACAAACGCCACGAGCGTGTTCGAGTAGTATTCCCAATGCGCGGAAGGGGTCATGATCATATGGTAGTTGGATTTACAACTACCTATATATATATATGCAATTAGTGTCTATCACCAATGATGCTGTGAGTTCGAATCTCGATCAGGGCGAGGTGTACAACATTATGTGATAAAGATTGTCAGTGATTTGCAACAGGTCGGTGGTTTTCTCAGCGGGTCCTCCGGTTTCCTCCACCAATAAAACTGACCGCCACGATATAACTGAAATATTGTTGAAAGTGACGTTAAACACAATCAAACAATCAATGCGTGAAACACCAATTACGCCCGTTTCAGAAAGCACCACTACGATTATATGTCTTGTCATATTGCAGTACCCGGATTAGCACAGGGTCTATTTTTTTTTACCATTGCGGTTTCCCAGTTTCCCGGTTGTTGACTGATTTTGTCTGTTTATTGATTTATGAGTTTTGACTTTCCCTTTGGAAGATTGCTCTGTGTTCGGTCATTTTGTTATTACCCTTACTGTGATTCATAATGCAATAAAGAGCATAGTATCGTCATGTGTTTTGTAAAAAATTTCAGGTCACTATGAATATGTATGTTATGACCTAATCTAATTAAAGTTTGATTGATTGATTGGTGTTTGACGCCATTTTTTTTGCAGAATTTCAGCTATATCGTGGCATAATTAAAGTTTGATGTTTGGTGTATCTTTTTTTCATTTTTTTGGAAGATACACTAACATATCGCCAAAAAAAGAAAAAAAAAGAAAAGAAAAAAAGATACACCCAATATGTAATTTTAATTAAATTGGTTATAGCCTAGCCTACACCCAATATGTAGTTTTAATTAAATTGGTTATAGCCTATCTTCTATCTCTAGACATCAAGTTACATAACATATTATATCTTCTAGCCATCTATCACAGAAGTGTCAACTCACAAATCTTCCCGAGGTATCTAATATGTTTATGTTATAAACTGATAACCAGGGAAACACTGTTGTAATTATTTTATTGAAGCAATTACTTTTACTTTTATCTCTGCATCAGTGGTCTCCCATTGCTGTTATAGAATACAGACTGAAAAACAAGATTTAATTGTGTAACACATAATAAGATTCACATAGTATTTTATTAATTTTATATTTTTACCTCTTTGATTATATTTAAAAAAATATACAAAATTAACATAAAATCCTTTATAATGAAAATAAAATGTATTTTGTTCATTTTACAAATGTTAAATGGTAGTCTGAAGCCTTGATGCCAATGTTAAATGGTAGTCTGAAGCCTTGATGCCAACAGGACTTTTATTTATGGGAAGGTTATTAGTAATACCTTTTATTATGAAGTCTTTTATACTGTTTTTCCCTTTTTTACTTACTTGAATGTTGGATCTATAGAATATTTTTTTTGCAATTATATATTATATTTCCAACAGTATATTTAAAACTGTAAGATTTTGACTGGATAATGGGAAAAAAAATACTATTCAGAATGTTTGATACTATTTTTTATTTTTATTTAAAAGGGTTAGTACTTTAAATATTTATTGACCTTCGTGGTGGCCTATCATATTGTACTCGTATTTCCAGCATAAACATAATTTGTTTGTGAATCCGTAGTGACATTAGTCTGTTGTAGCTGCAGTATCGTAACTCTTAATCTGCAGTGATAAATAGACCATTAGAAAATACGGTTCCACAGAGCTGTTGTTTGCTGAGGTTCGCCACTGTCTTGTATGTCACTGTGTGTAGCATTCATACAGTCACATTAGTCTTAGTCTGTTGAGACTCGACACTAACCTGCATGTCACTATGCAGTAACATTAGTCTGTTGAGACTCGCCACTGGCCTGTATGTCACTGAGTATAGCATTCATACAACGACCTTAGTTTGTTTAGACTCACTACTGGCCTGTATTTCACTAAGTGTATCATTCATGCGTCAACAGTACTCTCTTGAGGCTCACCATTGACTTGTAGTTTGTATGTCACTAAGTGTAGCATTCATACATCGACAGTAGTCTGTTGAGACTCACCACTGACTTGTATGTTACTATGGGTAGCATTCGTACATCGACAATAGTCTGTTGAGACTCACCACTGACTTATTATGGGTAGCATTCGTACATCGACAATAGTCTGTTGGACTCACCACTGACTTGTATGTTACTATGGGTAGCATTCATACATCGACAATAGTCTGTTGAGACTCACCACTGACTTGTATGTTACTATGGGTAGCATTCATACATCGACTGTAGTCTGTTGAAACTCACCACTGACTTGTATGTTACTATGGGTAGCATTCGTACATCGACAATAGTCTGTTGAGACTCACCACTGACTTGTATGTTACTATGGGTAGCATTCATACATCGACTGTAGTCTGTTGAAACTCACCACTGACTTGTATGTTACTATGGGTAGCATTCGTACATCGACAGTAGTCTGTTGAAACTCACCACTGACCTGTAGTGAATGTTACTAAGTGTAGCATTTGCACAGCGAAAGTAGTCTGTTGCGACTCACCACTGACTTGTATGTTACTATGGACAGTATTCCTACATAGTCAATAGTTTGTTGCGACTCACCACTGACTTGTATGTTATTATGGGCAGCATTCGTACATAGTCAATAGTCTTTTGCGACTCACCACTGACTTGTATGTCACTAAGATCAGCGTTCACACATCGACAGGTGCCTGTTGAGACTCACCACTGGTCTGTATGTGTATACCATAATATATAATGACATGTAAGAGTTCAATCTATATTGTTCGTGGAAGAACGAATACCGAAAATGTAAACACGTCGTGTATTCTACATTGCATTTACCGAACTACAAACATTTCCAAATGCAGGAAGCTAGTTATCACACCTCTCTGTTCAAAGCTAAATATATACATTTGTGTATATATAAATAGATGGTATGGGTCTTTTTTTTCCAAGTCGAAAAGATATTCATGGATTAAATTAGAATTTTGACATTTAAAGTATCTATATGAATGGTGCATACTAAAGTTATAGATTTATGTGTTTAGCTTTCACGTTTCAGTTACAAATTGTTCATTATTTATGATTCTCATTTTTTTTTTCTTCCGCTCCGTAAATTTCTCATACAAACACTTCATTATACACAATTGATTATTTCTTTCATTCCTTTCCTTTATAAATCTGGATGACCCATAACGAGTTATCTTCATCTATTAAGTGACGTTTAATATAGTATAGACAACGTTACAGTGACACTCTCTCCTTAGAGTCTATAGTCCTGTACTTGGAAGAAGAGACAACAGTTCTCCCTATGTTGACCATATATTTGTATTTCGATCAATTATTATAAAGAAGAACGTTTTTGTAATTACGTGATATTGTAAACCTTTTTACTTCTGATTTACTTCTACGAGTTGTCGATTGATTATAATTATTATCGATTATTTCTTCTAACATTATAAGTTTCTCTGGAAAGCGTCATGCAGTTCATGAAATAGATTTCTGTGCATCCTTGAAAAAGGACCCTCATATTGATATCAGATAACCGTTCCATTAGTACATTGTTTGTATTTGAAATTTATGTGATTTTTCAAACCCATTAAGAGCCTCAACAACTCAACAGGCTACAGAATCGATTATATTCACCTTTCCTTGACAAAAATAAATGAATAAGCTATACGTTGATCTTTGTGGCAGACGAGTATTGGATATAGAAGGTTATCGTTCAATTTGATCAATTCTTCTTTGTTGTACAGTTGTACATTTATATTGTATTAAATGAATTGGGAAAACAATTGTAAACAAATGGCATGGAGTAACTGTATTTATACATTTGATTTTCAGACGGATATAAAGTGGATACTTTACATGTTGGTCATTTTATATTATTTGAACTTTCCTTTATGCCTGCTCACTCAACCAGCAGAGCTGTCGAGCACGTCCACATGCGTTTGATAGGGACGGGATGCTCTCTCGATTTGGTGGGGGTTGTTAGTCAGACAGCCTGATCGGGTTCCTTAGTTTAAACAATATTTATTTTATGAAATTTCAACATACAATTATTCCAATATATATACTTAAACAATGTTCAATGGGATTCAGAAACAAGTTATCAAACTTATGTAAATCTGTCTCCCTAACTATAATTAGATATATATAACCGAGTTCCTTGGTTGGTGTGGTGTGTTTGAACAGTGCCATGTTGCTTGCACGTTTAGCTACAGACCACTTTGGATTTCGTAATAGCTGAGGCGCATTATACCGCTAAAAACACATTCATTTTCCCGTCCATACTAACTCTCCATACTCTGTCAACATTCATAACTCAGTTGTTTCCTTCTATAGTTACTAGTATTAGATATTGTTTAACTTGTTCCCGTCCAGAATATAATGAAATATTTACCATGAACGTTAATATACCAACAATAAATCATATATAGATATAAGCTAATAAGAAATATTAATTATCAAAATGAGAGTCTAGAGTAGTAATAGCTAATAAGAAATATTAATTATCAAATTGAATGTCTAGTGTAGTAATTCAAGATAAAAGTCCCACATGTCGATATATAAAAATGTACACTCCAGACAATGTATTGTATTGGTATATTAATCTTATTTTTAGATGTGTGTAATAAGTATAGGTTTAACAAGGCACCAGTTTTGAAGCCATTCCAATTGCAAAATATTAACATACTAAAAAACAACACAAAACTTGGTAGTGATCCATGTTAGCACTTAAAAGCATGACTTAACATATATTTCCTTCTAATAACAACCTCAGGCGTTATGGAGGGGTCGTCATGATCGTATGGTAGTTGGATCTATCCATGCAATCAGTGACTATCACCAATAAAGTTGTGAGTTCGAGCCCCGTCTATTGTAACATTATGTGATAAATTTTGTCAGTGACTTGCAACATGTCGGTGGTTTTCTCCGGATACACCTCACCATGAACGGGGTTCGAACAGTGATTAGGAAAAAAGGACAACTTTTGTCAATGAAATTCCGCAAACCAATATAACATAGCTTCTACATAACGGGGTACACTTCTAACAATAAGTTTTGATGGTCTCTCTTCTCACAATACCTCTAGGGTACACTTCTAACAATAAGTTTTGATGGTCTCTCTTCTCACAATACCTCTAGGGTACACTTCTAACAATAAGTTTTGATGGTCACTCTTCTCACAATACCTCTAACAGAAATCCACACTCGTAAGAAGAAGTTTTCACATTGCTTAATCTTCTCAGAGTTGTTGATTAAAGGTCCACATCTGTCTCAACTGTAGTACAAACGACAGATGCTGTATTCACAACAAAAATGTTCATAATGTCATGAATAATGGATAAATTGTTAGTATTAAAATACACACAGTGCCATTCATTTTATAAATTACAGAAGATAATTAGTGTAGTTCCTGAAATAACAATGGAATCAATGTTACAACCGTAAATCAGAATTTATCTTGTAGTAACTTGTATCGTATGATGGAAATAAATTACTACAAAATGTCACGGACTGCAGCAAACAAGAGATGCTCATCGATTTCGAGTGTTAAAGATCAGTTAGGATACATTTCATCGTGTTGATCTTTGTTAGACGTTGTTGATCTACATTTTATATGTTTTCCTAAAACAATTATCTATTAATAATGGAAACATTATCATTAAAAAAACATCATTTTCAGCCTACATTGGAATCCATCATTCTTTTATGCAATCACTTTTCATCTGTGATTATTTGCAGTGGATAATGTGATTGTTTTTTCACCAAGCATCCAATGATAATCATTCCCGGGGATCATAATACGGTCGACAAACATGTGTCATAAAATCGTTCCTTTGAATACAATGTCCTAAATGTAAATTAATTTTATAATTTGTGTTATAATATATGGGATTACATTTTGTATGTTATATATGTCTAATAAGCCCCGTTCTCATGACCAAATATACATATATACATATACAAATTATTTTGCATATATGTAAATTTACACACGGGTGCAAATTCGTCCATGTGAACGCATTTACTCACATATGTAAATTTACACCATATGCAAATTTACACTTGGTAGGGACCAAGTGCAAATTAATTTTTACACACGTACAAATGTATTTGGGCGAGTATTTCTGTAAATTCAGGGGCGGGTCCAGGATTTCAAGTTAGGGGGCACACTTAAAAAAAATCGCGCCGAGCAGAGGAAGGCGCGAAATTTTTTGGGGTATTTCGTGTGAAAAATCACGATTTTACGCAAAAAAATCATATTTTTTCCAATTTTAGGGGACGCGCGCCGGGTGCGCCCCCTCTTGGATCCGCCCCTGGTATATATATAGTATAAGGGAAGTTGTGAAATGCATATTTGCGCCAAAATGTAAACAATCGTAATTAGGCCTAAACGGACGCAAAGTGATACGCTTCGTGGATATTTTTCTACACTGGACATGTTTTTTTTATACATCCGTATTGTAAGAACCTTCATTCCCAGCATTTTACAAACGTATGGGCCATTTTTTCACTAACGTTCAGCCTCTGACTTCGTTACAGTCGCCATGGTGGAACTATTCCGCACTGAATGAGAAATACTATTTCAAAGCATCTGTAAAATCATAAATTTAGCGGCAAGCACTTCATATGAATATTAATCGATTAATTAAATCATTTGAGAAATTTATAAAGCAACATTTGACTGTTTAATTTCGCTTGTACGAATATAAGGGGAGACTCGAAATTAGAAATATTTTCATTCAGTGCGGAATAGTTCCAACATGGCGACTGTAACGAAATGCATCTCACAACTTCCCCTATATACTATATATATACTATATTTTTGTTTACTCTTTAAAAAAAAATTTAAATCATTGAAATTCAAGCGACTGGTCAAACCAGTCCGTAGAACGTTCTTTTTTCCATGTCCTTTTTCCATGACCCAGTCCAATGACCAAACCCGCTCCCACAAAGTATGAAAACAATTTCCTTCTTTGGCATCGATAACGAACGAAAGCGTCCATGTTTCACCATCAAATGTGTAGATATAAAAAAAAAGCATATGAATGCTTAGCAAATTAACTTTTACACACGTGAGTAAATCTCAGGTAAATTTACACATGTGCAAATTTGCTCACGTATGTAAATTTTTGTCATGAGAACGGGACTTTAGTGAACATATACTTTGTTTTAAACGTTTTTATGTTTACGTTATATCTCAAACTTCTCTATACCGTATCGGTTTTTGTACTGGTTAGCGTGCTCACCTCGAGTGATGACACCCCTGTATTTTCACAGATTGAACGAAGAGAAGTTTTTTTTTTTAACTTGGTTAACCGTTAAGGAATATCTGTGTCACATGATCATGAAAATATTCCGTTTGCCGTAGTCATAACCCCCTTCTTTCACGCTGATGGGTGCAACCAGTGGAGCAGGAACTGCTTACCATTCCGGAGAACCCAAGTTCAACCCTGTTTTTTTTGTGTGGAGTTTGTGTTGCTCAATCTTTATGTTTCTGTGTAATGTTTTGTAGATCATTGTTTTTCTGTTTGTCCTTTATGTCTTTTACCCATTGTGTTGGCTGTACTTCTTCTATATGCGACTTCTGATTATCTTTTTGCCATATTCAAACTTTTCTTAGACATTGTAAACAACAGAAGCTTGTAAATAGATGTTTGTTTACATTTGTCACGAACATGTTGTATTAATATTTCACTTGGTAATGTATTATAATGTTAATAAATTTGCCCTCTAGTTAGAAATATTTATAAATTTACCCTCAGGTTGGAGGGTTATATCAACATCCAACTACAAACATGAAATAAGAAACTAAAGGATATTGAAATAAACCTTAGATATAAAACAATTTTGCCACCAAAACGCAGTCATGTATTTTATAAAGGACCAACTTTTAACTTTCACATGGATAGTGTGACTTAAATAATATTTGTGTTTTCTGGAGATTTGAAAATAATAATAAATATCCACTACGCATATAACTTATTGATGGATGGTCTTGAAAAGTTATATGATATCCACTGAATCTATGGAGAGAGATACATGTATATTTTGTTTTATAAATTGCTGAAATTATGACATCAGAGAGTACATTAATTACTTTAAAAGATGGAAACCGTGTGCACATTCAACTAAATAGGCTTTGATACTCAAATTAAATAGTGATTTTTTCAAACTAAGGATGCAGTAGCCCCCACCCCTAAATACACGCACGTCAAACATAGCTATGTCAATTGTCAATCAAGGTGACTACCTAATTTAGACACACATTCAATATGCAAAGCAAGACGACCACATGTACAGACACCCGTCTCTATCAACGATTGTAGTTACCGCTTCCGACGTCCATCTAACCGAAACAAATTTCTTGTGGAGGATCATTAGTTACTTTTAGTATACTTCATACTTATGTTGTTATGGCGACTTATTTTAACAATATACAGATCAAATTCGATTTCTTCTATGATATATATTACAATTCCAGATTTCTGCCTCTGTAAAATGTTAAAAGTCTTGAAATATTTTGTTTCCGATCATACCTTTACAGTTGTTTGAAGTTCAACATGTTTGTGTCTCATAAAAATACACAGGTCAAGTGCCAGTTGGACCTTACTGTTTATTGCCGTACTAAATATACATTTCTTTGGGAATGCTCAAAATTCCAAAATATTTCTTTCGGATTCATGATATCTTGAGTACCAGTAATTAATCATATGAACAAGTTCAAATCCACATGTTTTTTAATTAATGAATTATTTACTAACAGAAAAAAATGAAAACCAGCTTCATTTGCCCACGCGAAGTGAGAAGTTTTTATTTAGAATACAGATAATTTCAAACATAGAATTAGTCCACATGACTATGTTATGTAACCATAATTAAATCATTATAGTAGTCATACTCTTGTCTATATTTGATTATACATGTATTAGCATTTGCAAAATTGAATAGTAATATTATGTGGTTTATATATATTTTCCTTTACATATACGGTGTAATATATATGTTATCAGTCTAGAAAAGTGGACATCCAGATCCGTTAAACGGCGAGGCACAACTGGACCTGTAAAACGTTCAAAAGGCACAACCGGAACAATTTAGCAGGTCCAGCTGTCAGCTAAGACGCCATATCCAACACCAACATTAACCATTCTAGGTTGATAACATTATTTGTTTTCCTAATCTTTTTCGGGAAACATCTATCGATTCCTATCGTCGTTTCCCCTTTGTTTACTAAAATATATATATATATATATATTCTGGTACGCATGTATATCTTAGCCAATGTTAGTCCGAGATTCCTCTGCCGTTGGACGACCATTTAGAACTTGCTGTTGTCGTTGAACGTCAGAGCGCTTGCCATAAACAAAACAGCGGATTTTCCTCTCCCACTCGAGAGAGGCACATTTCCACGTTTTGTGGCCATCAGATTTTATTTTCTATCCAAAACCCTAATATATATCGCTTCACCAATCATTTTTCTATTCATTCATAACCATCTTACCCTCAGAAATTGGTGTTACACTCCATTACAGCACAATTTCCCCCAGACCATATGATTTCGTCATTTTGAACACTGACATTTTGAAATATTTGTCACGTGACTTCGAGAGAACTACTATTACCGCAATGTATCATGGGAGATGATTTGCATATATGATCTGACCTTGTCCAAAATAGGGGGAAACGTAAGACATGCTCTTTCCGAAGCCCGCGGATAACACTGCCAAATGAATCTTTTCTATCCAACATATTTTGTATTATTTCCTTCTGCTCTGATTTGAGCTGTAGATGGAACTGTTTGTCCTGCAGAATACGCTTTATATCGTCTTGTATGTTTGTTTACGTATGCAAATTTGGCGCACTGCATTTATTATCTCCCATCATGCAATGCATTGCTGTCATCTTTCAGTTAGTATCGCGAGATCACGTTAAAAAAATGGCAGTGAAATGACCAAATCATCGGGTGTAAGGAAAAAACGTGCTGTAATCGAGTGTAACACCACTCTCTGAAGGTAAGATGGTTATGAATGAATAGAAAAATGATTGGTGAAGCGATATATATTACGGTTTTGGATAGAAAATAAAATCTGATAGCCACAAAACGTGGAAATGTGCTACAAATGAGAGGTGGAAAAAAATCCGCTGTTTTGCTTATGGCAAGCGCTCTGACGTTCAACGACAACAGCAAGTTCTAAATGGTCGTCGAACGGCAGAGGAATCTCGGACTAAGCCAATGTGTACTGGAATGTCATGTTATTCTCCAAAACTTCTAATTGGAATTCAGAAAAACGTATATAATGTGCCTATCTTATTTCACTTTATCTGATCGATTTATTTACATTAATATCCGTTAGACATGTAAGATGAATATCGAACTATCCAATATATTTTAAAACTGCTATCACAATTTCCTCTTCCGAGTGGAATAATTAACCTTTTAATTTCACAAAACAGTATCGCTATAAGGTATATGTAATTTGTATCATAATGATTATCGTAAAATGTAATCCGATACCCTGTATTAATCATATTTTATCGAAAGATAAGGACAATCATAGAAAACGATAACAATAACATATTAAACTCTGTCATTTTGCATCAATCATAGAAGCCTTGGGTACATGTCAGTTATACCACAGCGGGTATCCACCCTCAATATTATAATGATCACATGTTTCTCCCACTATCGATGTCACTCAAACACATGAATCATAGCATCGTGGTACAAGTTATACCACAGCGGGTATCCACCCTCCAGGGTATAATTACCACATGTTTCCCCCCACAATCAGTGCCACTCAAACACATGAATCACAGAATCGTGGTACAAGTTATACCCCAACGGGTATCCACCCTCCGACCACATATTTCTCCCACTGTCAGTGCCACTCAAACAGGAAGAATCACATGACATTTTTCAGATAGATAACTAGAAGATATAATTGTTATATAACTTGTGTTGTGAAGGAATACAAGATAGGTAATAACACACACAGTAACCATCAGTAAAATCCCACCAAAAACAACAAAAAACACCCATATAAATAGTGTAATGGTTAGCTTCTTCGTCTGTAGTTACCGTAGAACATGTATTGAATCCCGGTTGGGTCAAACCAAAGACTATAAAACAAAATTGGTAATTTCTGCTTCTTCACTACGCATGCAGAATTAAGGAGAGAGAGAGCAAACACTGGTTGTCTCGGAATCAGGAAAATGTGTCAGAGTGGAGCGATAAGTCTACCCGCAAACTATTGTTTTAGCGAGCCAGAACTATAAATTCCAACTAAGCGTGTTTATCTAGTAGTACAAAGTGGACATCATCATCATCATTTCATCGAAATACTAATTGTTCTCGCCTTGGTATAGCTTTACAATGTTTTGTCCCCCGACGCTTCGTCGAAGGGGACTATAGAAATGGGTATCGTCCGTCCGTCCGTCCGTCCGT
>MJUT01000702.1:213660-234763 GCA_002080005.1 Gigantidas platifrons
CCCATGAATAAATTCAAGTCTGCAACGGACTTCTGCTTCCGGGTCATCATCACGGTTATTGTGTAACAGTTGAGCATATTTCAGCCGAGGTGATTATGAACCTATTAATGTTCTTATTGTCTTTTAGGTGGTGGAGGATATCCGCTATAATTCTCACATCAAGAGTCACATTCCTTGATAACCATATATCAAGGACCAACATCCAAACCGAAAATAAATGTATTTGGTATCTTCAAACTCTTCTTATTGTCAGAAAATGCAATGTCCCGGATGGGATTCGATTCATGGATCTCTTTAATCGTTAGCCAACGCTAGATAAAAACCGAGTTAAAGGCGATTCCCACAAAGCAGTAATGTCTGAAATAGTTCTACAACATATCTATAGCATTAGATAATGGCGCGTACACGTGTGCAACCGGAAGTACACGCATTAGATTACTTTTCCCGGAACTATTGCAAGTATGAAAATTTCACTTTACAAATCCGCTATTATGACAGGAAAACGTAAGTTCCATCGTTGCAATTTACACACAGACGTTAAAGGTTTTTTTTTTTTTTTTTACAGGAATTGCAATTTGGATCGTTGGTCGTAGAATCAGTATGAGAATCCCTTTCTGATGCAATTTCACTATTTCAATATTGGATTGGATTTATAGTATTTATACATCGCTTTCTACACTAAGAGAACAAAGTGTCACATATTTACAGGTAAGTATCTCCACGGTCTTTGTTATGTGCGTTGGTCCTTTGTTTCCTTTTTTTCGTGTGATTTTTAGCATAGTATTAGTAATCACAACCATTATGTGAAGTAGATCTACCTATAATAAAAACGTTATCTGTTACAATGTGTTTGAGAAAAAAAAAAGCTAGAAAAAACCCCAAAACACTGATTGGTTGGACTACAAGCCTTTGTAAAACTATTGAAATGAAATGGTCACTCAGTGTGTTTGTTGTGATGCCGATTTTGCCAAATGATCAGACATCACACAATATGTACAGAATTATGCACAAAAGACAATGAAATCTTTCAATTTAAATCAAATGTATATATGGCAATGTACAGTCAATGGACATAAGTATTCGTGATTTTGACGTAGTAACGTCATTGCTGCAAAATTTTTACTTGGGAACAAACGTTCAATAAAAATGTTTAGAACAATATCCTACCTTAATATTTTGTCAGGTGACCCTTCATCCTAATGACTTCACGTATCCGTGTTGGAATGGTTTGATAAAGTCCCTGAATATAGTTTACGGGGAGACTTTCCCACACACGTCGAATTTCGGCAATAAGTTCGTTTTGGGTATTGATGTTTCCTGCGACTGGTTGTAGTTCCCTCTTTATGCGAAGCCAAACATTTTCACACACATTTAAGTCCGGAGATTGTGCTGGCCACGTAGTACAATTTATATCATTTTCCTGTTTGTAGTTTTAGGTAATTCGGGCACGATGTACAGGTGCGTTATCATCTTGAAAGACATACTCATTGTCAGCAAAATATCGTGCAATTACAGGCCACAAATTATTTTCAAGAATATCTATATATATCTGGGAATTAATATTCCCCTTTACATCAGTTAAAGTTCCGATCCCGTTAAAAGATAAACACCCCCAGATCATCACACTTACTTTACGTTGGGAAGGTCTGCATACTAAATCAGGACGGTTAACTTCGTCACCTTTCCTCCAGACATACATACGGTTGTTTGATCCAACAACTATCTGACTTTCATCAGAATATATATATTTCCTCCAGTGCGAATCAACAGTCCAGTTGCGTATTTCCCTACACCATGCCACCCTCTTTTTACGGTTGACTTCGCGAATAATGACACACTTTTTTGCAGCTCATCGTTTGTAACCTTCAGATGCAGGTTTCCTTCTGATAGTTCTACTGCTGAACGAATGCTGTTTACTGTCATTAAATTTGGTGATTATTTCCTGCAAAGGTGCCCAACGATTTTTTTTTCACAAGACGATTTAGCCCAACTTCATCCCGGGCAGTGAACAATTTTCGTCTCCCTTTTCGTGGATGATTTTCTACTGTTCCAGTTGACCGATATTTTTTAACAACACTGTCAATTGTTGACCAGGGTATGTCCAATAAATCAGCAATATACGACCTTCTCTCCTTTTTCCTATGCAACTTCACGATCAATTCTTTGGTTTCTGTGCTCAATTCTTTGCGTTTGCGACCCATCTCGTTTGTGTACAATTTACAGGAAGGAATCACAACAGACGTAAAATGACGTCACGGCTCACGAGACGTCTTGTTTTCAATTACCTTTTATAGTAATATCATAATTATCCGAACTGACGTTTTAATGCAATGACCAAAAACGTAATCAACATGTATTGCAGTCGGACGCCGCCATATTGAAAATCACGAATACTTATGTCCATTGACTGTAGATGGAATCAATATCATCCAGCATATTTAGTCCACTCAAAAGCTAGCCATGATCCGTTAGTAGAAGTCCGAATCACAAACAACACCGGCAAAGAAGGTAACACATACAAATAGAACACACAGTAGCAAAATGTCTCATTTATCAGCAAAAAGAAATTTGAGAATTCTCACGTACCGTAAGCTGCAGAAGTATAAAATATGAAAAATCAGAGTTTACTGTAACAGTAAACTTCATAAAACCCGACGTAATATGCGAAACTTGAAACAGTCGGCAACGACTCCTGTTCTATACCGGAAGAAGAAGAAGAAGAAGAAACTGAATCTTTACTAAAAGGTGAACTGCCGCAACCAGCCTGGAAGGACCCTACTAAAGATGCAATAAAATCAAGCAACGTGTTCTAATCACAGTGGTTCTAACAGTTATACAGCGTATAGGAATAACAATGGAACACTAGACGTCGAAGTCTTTACATTTCATACCGTGTATAAAAGCATTTTTAGGATTCTACACATACCAGAAACAGAAACAGAAATTTGTTCAAAATTACATCAAGTAGGCACTGGCCTAGTGGGTGTATATTACTTCCACGTTGAGAGGTACAAATCTAGTCTATCGCGCCGTCAATAAATGGACACCACCCTCTCTCTGTCGTTGTAAAGCCACTATTGGTATCAATAACGTTTTCATAGATTCAGATTTGTCACGGTAAGAGAACATTGTCAAATCAACCGCATCGGTGGTGTAATGGTCGGTGTACTCAACATTACTCTAAGGAGAGCGTGCAAAAACTGGTTGTGTTGGAATCAGGATAATGTGTTTAAGTGGGGCGACATGTCTAAACAACAATTACTCACTCAATCATTGTCAAATTAAAATTAAAATTTCCCGCCAAAATAACCGTTTTTAAGTTCGAAACTAATTCGACCAACTTTGCTCGTCAGTTTCGCATTTACAAAAATAAACCAGCATGAACGACAAAGATTGCGGGAAATTTTGTTTTTGTTATTAGGTATCACAGAAATACTTCATTGGAATTTATTTTTCTATTATTTTCTGATATCCTTTAAGCAGATGTTGCTTACCCAGCTTTCCGTTCATAATAACGCACATAAATCCCACAAGATCCTTTTTTACCTTCTTTTCATATGCTTGTGAAATGATACGATATCCTAGAATCGCCGGTTTTCAACGGTCTAATATACAAATTGATATCTCAATTGGGATACCAGAATGGAAGCTCATCATTCATAAAATGAAATACCGATCCTTTGTGTTTGATCTACTTATTAAAAACCAAGTTACGTATTTGTTCGATTCAAACGGTGGCATAACACATGCTTAATTATTTATAATAAACCATGTTTACCACATCACACGTTTTTGACAGGCATAATAGGAAAATAAAATATGAAGCGCTTGTTTTCCAATTGGAATTATAGCAGATGTGAACCTAGCTGTGGAACCGTATCTCTTTAGGTCCTAGTCCGAGATTCCTCTGACGTTCGACGACTATTTAGAACTTGCTGTTGTCGTTGAACGTCAGAGCGCTTGCCATAGACAAAACAGCGGATTTTCCTCACACACTCGAGAGAGGCACATTTCCATGTTTTGTGGCTATCGGATTTTATTTTCTATCCAAAACCCTAATATAGATCGCTTCACCAATCATTTTTCTATTCATTCATAACCATCTTACCCTCAGAAATTGGTGTTGCACTCCATTACAGCAGGATTTCCCCAGACCATCAGTGATTGGGATTAAAAAAAATTCAATGGGACTATGGCCCCCTTCCCTTCCTTGTCAATGGGACATTTTTGATATGAATGGGCCATAATGACAGAACTGTGTGCCAAAATCCAGTGTGAAAAATAATGTAGAATAAAAACATTTAACAAACTTTAATACATGGGTGGAGGAGATATATAAACTATCTGACAACTCGCACCCTTCTGTTTGAATAAATATGATGAAGGACATACGAGCTTAAACTTAACACTTTTTTTTAATTCTTGGCTTAAACCTTGATCTGGACGAAAAAATCCATCTGATATGCATGATAAACGCTGTGCAATGCATGAAAATTCCCATTTCACATTTCCTGGGGAAAGTTAAAAAAAAAACATGGGAAAGTGACATGCCTGATCGGTATCCGATACTTCCCGCCGGGAAAGTGTTATAAGTCCGTTGTTGCTCGTTGTTGTACTTTGTGGTTATCAGATATATAAGTTTTTGAAACTGGTTTACAATTTATTTAAGCCTGAATTCCGTATGTAAAGGTATAAAATTGTATGTACACAAGGTACCAGATATCGATGTTGATTTGCAGTTGAACTTTCACAGATCATTTTGAAATAAAAACTAAATTATAAATTAGATACAGTGATTGGGATTAAATTTTTTTCAATAGGACTATGTCCGTGCAGTCTTGACAGAACGGTTTGGCTGTATGTACATCTGACTTCATCAGAAAATGAATGCGCGCGTATGACGTGGAGTTTTTATGTGGAAATGCGCCATTTCGTCGGGTAATGCGACTATGGCGCGGGGCGCGTGGTAATCCCAATCACTGGACCATATAATTTCGTCATTTTGAACACTGACATTTTGGAATATTTATCACGTGACTTCGAGAGAACTACGATTACCGCAATGTATCATGGGAGATGATTTGCATATGATCTGACCTTGTCCAAAAATTAGGGGGAAACGTAACACATGTTCTTTCCGAAACCCGCGGATAACACTGCCAAATGAATCTTTTCTATCCAACATATTTTGTATTATTTCTTTCTGCTCTGATTTGAGCTGTAGATGGAACTGTTTGTCCTGCAGAATACGCTTTATATCGTCTTGTATGTTTGTTTACATATGCTAATTTGGCGCACTGCATTTAGTAGCTCCCATCATGCAATGTGTTGCTGTCATCTTTCAGTTAGTATGACGAGATCACATTAAAAAAATGGCAGTGAAATGACCAAATCATCGGGTGTAAGGAAAAAAACGTGGTGTAATGGAGTGTAACACCACTCTCTGAGGGTAAGATGGTTATGAATGAATAGAAAAATGATTGGTGAAGCGATATACAGTGATTCAGCTTCTCCCAGAAGTCTCCCCACTTCTCTCTGTTGTCTCCCACTTCTCCCTCTGAGCTCCCTGAAAGAGAAGTCACTTCTCTTTCTTATTTGAAAGTAGTGGGAGCCCTGATATAGCCTAGTCATAGTGTCATAAAATTTTTCTATATACCAAAATACAATTTCCATTAATCTCGTTGACATTAGACTTCCGAAGATAATTACTGTTTGTATCTCCATCCTAAATTCGTTCAAATTCCTATCAAAGGTATTCTGGAAATTTTAAATATGACCTCCCCCCCCACCCCTGGTTCATTCTGACGTATATTTTGGTTTGGACGGATTGTGTCGTATTCTGGAAATTTTAAATATGACCTCCCCCCCACCCCTGGTTCATTCTGACGTATATTTTGGTTTGGACGGATTGTGTCAGATCAAGTGTGGGTAAGCTTGTATCACGCTTTTTCACCCTTATGTTCATGGATCGAAAATCAATGTCCAACTTAAAATACTGATTTTCCATGAATTTGTGTTTAATATGATTTTGGTGCATTTTGTTAAATATACATTTCATTAATAACACTTCATATCTATCCAACATGGAATACTGAATTTCCATGATTTTCTGTTTAAAATGCTCTTGGTGCGATTTGCTACATATACATTTCTTTTATAACACTTCATTTCTCTATCCATTGTATTTATATTGATCATTAAAAAATCAAATAATTTTAGATTGTATATTAGTTATCTCCCTTTATTTGATAAACGTGATTCTTATTATATTAATTATTATTGCATTCTTTTTACAGGGTTGAACATTTTTTAAAATATGGCTGCTTTAGATTCACTAACAGAATTCAACGGCATCTTGGATGAATGGATAACAAATGATTACCGTTCAAGAAATGATAATAATAGTGTCATAGTTGTTCTGTCAAAGTAAGTATTAATAGTATACAGGAATTTTCTACATTCAATTTCAGATTTTACTATAATGAAGGCATTTTTTGTATGGTGCAAATTTGACCTATTAGGCCATGCAAAATTAATTACTTGGTTCTCAGACCCTTTTTTGTCAAAATTGATGAGAGAGGGTGGCATTTTTTTTTATCCTTTTACTGCTGTAAAAAGTGATGAGGGAGGCATTTTTTCTTCTTTTTTTTTGGTGAAAAATATGGCAATGTATAAATCTTTAAATTACTTTATTGAAAATTTCAATTTTATTTCTTCCGATGGTGGCAGAAACATCATAAGTGGTTAATTTTTATGGAAACGTCCAATCCGCTGGTCCCAACGTACCATTTTTTATCTCCGTAAACAATTCCAATTAGGTACAAGCTTCGGAGAAGCCTCCTATTATGTTCCCTGGTAAAACTGGCAAACATTTGTGCCGAATTTGCACAGAAACGATTGACATTTTGTCTAAATGTCAAACGGAAACACGTTTTTTATTTATACATTGTCATAACGATGCTTTAAATCTCATTTAAGCATGATGCGCTTTAAAGCGTTTCACCGACCACACGATATAAGAGAAAAAACGGATGCTGTGTTTTTTTCCGTATGGACAGCGCTACCGCATTTTACATTTTTTGTTTACTATTTTTGCAATAAAATCGGCAATGCGGCGACGAATTTCCACATGCGGGCGGGCCTGAGAACCAAGAATTTAACTTTTTATGGCCTTATCTTACCAATATTATGAAATTTTACACTTACCAAAGTAATTCTGTATACTCTATAGAAGTAACAGTGTATAAATGCTCTAAAGTTAAACAGGTCTGTTTGTGACAAATAGGTTGTATCAAATAGGTTATACAGTATTTCTCAATCACTACTTTTGTTGTAAAAAGTGTATATTTTTTTGTATTAATAAATTAATTTACTGAAAAAGACTTAACATAGACACTGAATTGTGAGAAAAGAAATATATCTAGAAATTTGTTGAATTTATTTCAGGTTGTCCGAAATTATTGAGAGGGAAACTGAAGAATTTTACAAGATGGATCCTGACCCTTTTGATGACAGACATCCAGGTATGTTATTTGACATGCAGTGAGGCTTGTCTTGTTGACATAAATAAACTTACAGAAACTAAGTGCATAAAACCTATAGAAAACAACTTCAAATTTCAAAACCTAAGAATCTTTAATTCACAGAACCACAAGAAATATGACAAAACTAGCTCTCCATTTGTTGCTTATCGGCATTCAAGTATTGTTTGACAAATATCCAAGTACAAAATGTTGTTGGGTAGCTGCAGAACCATAGCTCATAACAGTCTTTTTTCTTTATGTAGGGGTACAGATTTCATCTGTATGTGTATGTAAACTTGCAGATTTCCTGACTCCAACTAAGGTCTGGCATTTCATGAAATATAAATTAATTCGTAAAATATGTCGATTAAGTAAATTGCTATCATTTGGTTTGTTAAGTGTTTTTCTACAATCTTCCATAATTAATTACCTTTACATATTTATATATACACCATTTAAGGGATAAATGTCCATTGTTCTCATCAAGTGTAGTTTAAGATGTACTCAAAACATAGGGATAAGGTGACTATTTTCACTTCGGAGTATTTCTACAAATTCTGATATTTATTACAAAGTAATACATGTATTAAGTATGCTAAAAACCTTAAATAATTATAAGCCAATTGGAAACAAAACTTATTTATTATGATTAAGCAAATATTCATTAAAAGCTTCTTCTCTGAAACTACTTAACCAATTTGAACCAAATATGACAGGAATAGTCCTTGGATGGTCACCATTGTAAAATATATCTCCATCCAAGATTGTGGAAGTAACTAAAACATAAAAATTTCTTTAATTAACCAAACTTGCCTTATTTCAATCCAGAATCTGCTTAAATATTGACTGTAAGAAAATAATTAAGAGCTGGTCCTTAGTGAAAACCATATTGAAATATACATGTACCTGTGTCATCTTTAGATAAAGGTTAACATTCAGGTGAGTGATTTAGGTTCAGGTGTTTCTTTGTAGATGTGACAGTGTTAATATTGTATTTGTATTATTTTTATTTCTAGGTAGATCAAATCCAACTTGTACACTGGGACATCTGATGAAAGCTTTATTCAAGAATGACCATTTCATGAACAAGGTTGGTCGACTTTTTGTTGTAAAAAGTGGAAATTTAGGTAATAAATCTTTGATTTTTATCCCAGTTTTATCTTTGTTGTGACATCTAACATGCAATTGTGCTTGAAGGTTATTTTCAGAAGAAAAAAATTATTTATAAAATATACAAAAGTATTTAATTTTTTTCTTAAAAGAGGTGGCAAAATATTTGCAACTGTAACCGGCAACAAGTTTTTCAATATAGGATTATTATGGCAACTCTTACACGCTGTGTTGTTGATTAGGTCCCGGTAAGTTTACATTTTATGAAATGGGGGCATTAATTAGAAGTCAAAATGTTCTACAGGCCAGAATAAGGTAAGGGGGGGGGGGAAGGGGGGGTTAATTAGAAGGAATACGGTATATATGAGTTTTTTGCTTGCTTTCATTATTAGCTTTTTCCAATTTAAATCTTCTCCACTGAGCCAAATTAAACCAAGCTTAATCAGGATTGTTCTGAGGTACCAAGTAGTGATCTTTTGGAAATATATGGACAGTCACATCCAAGATGGCCATCGTTTCTAGGAATACAAAATTCTTTATACAACTTCTTCAAATTAAGCTTGAATGAGCTGAAATTTGAATTTTAGCTATTCTAGCTTCATGATAACAATTTGTTCAATATATATTGCAGATTGTTCTTTGCAATTTGTGGTTTAACATATTTGTGATGATTATGAAAATTAAGCCTATTTGGCCAGTAAGCCAAATCATATTAAACTTGGAGGGGATTGCCAATAGACAGATATACTCGACTGCCCTACTCTCCATCCAAAATGGCTTCTATTTAAAAAAAATGAATTACAAAATCACTTGCTTGTCTTCTCTAAATTTTCAGACAATGAATCCAAAGCAGTAAATTGTGTGTGTCATCAGAGTTTATTTATATTTTGATTATATACATTTGTTTTGTAGCTAGTAAATTCATATTTACTTGGACTCCATCATAACCTTGAACTCCAGACATCAGCATGTCGTCTACTGTTAGATGTTCTACCAGGACTGGAAGTTGGAATTGTATTTGTTGAAACGGTAATTATTGACAATTTTTATGAAAAAAAATAAAAATTGACTGTTTGGAGATTACTGTTTGTAGCCTACAATCAATGTAGGGGGGGGGGGTAATAGTTTGTTTTTTTCTCTGATTCCCACAGTATAATTAACAATGTTTGTTTTATTAGGTCAAACATTATTGGTCCACACATGTTATTGTTAGATAGGCACATTACACTTATATATTGTTAAATTTACTTCCTTTTTTTATAATTATACAGACATTGACATATGCATGTGGACATGTGAGACATCCATATTCAGCATGGCCAATGAGTTTTTAAATGGCAAGATGAATATTCATACAATAATTGACCTTGGCTATTTATTTTAATATATATATATATAATTTAGTGGCATCATCCAAATGGGCACAGTCAATTATAGACTTACTCCACTGCCCAGTGAAGGATATCTTATCTTCAATATCATGCAGAGATACATTTCAACCAAACATGCCACTCGACATCATTTTCAAGGGAGATAACTTTGTTAAGCCTGGTCGTCTCTTAGTATCCACACCATATTTGATCTACTAATTTCCTGCAGTGTCAGGCAGCTACATGTCAATCAATCTTGACCCCATTTTCATGCAAAAGGGGTGTGTGTTGCCTGTGTGTAATGATTAAAATACATGCATCACACTTCAGATTCACCATAATTGAGTACCTCATGTTTGGATAATTATCATTTTTTTCTAGGAAGGTATCATGCGTCCTTTACTTCAATGGGCAGAGAATGCAGAAGAACCACTCAGATCGTATGCGACAGGTTTATTAGCAGGTGCCATGGAAGTACAAGATGTAGCTGTAGATTATAAAGATGAAAATCATCATTTGGTATGATATAAGATACTCATGGTTTATTAGTTTTAAACCATCCTTAAAAGATATTTGGTTTGCTGCTTCTTGACCCACAATGTGAAAAGGGGGTGGTAGGTAGGCAATTATTTTTTTTTGTTTCAAAAATTCAAAAAGGACACATTTATATGGTAAAATAATGATTAAAACAATAAAAGAATAAAAAAAATTTGGAAAAACACAAATAAATATTTTTGGACAGTATGATTTTGATAGTTGGTCAGGTAACAGCAAAGCAACTAATTTTTTATGGATGGCCTGAGCAGAAATATACTGTTGTTATATGTAACTCTGTGTATACCAGAGAACCTTGTTATTTAAAAAGGGACCAATTAATTTGTTTCAAAATAGTCAGGTATTCAGTTGTCTGGGATAAATTAAGCTAAAACTACTTTAAATGAAAGAAATCTTTACCTGGAGTAACCTAAAGAAATCTTTACCTGGAGTAACCTAAAGAAATCTTTACCTGGAGTTACCTCAAGAAATCTTTACCTGGAATAACCTAAAGAAGTCTTTACCTGGAGTTACCTAAAGAAATCTTTACCTGGAGTAACCTAAATAAATCTTTACCTGGAGTTACCTAAGGAAATCTGTACCTGGAGTTACCTAAATAAATATTTACCTGGAGTTACCTAAATAAACTTTACCTGGAGTTACCTAAAGAAAACTTTACCTGGAGTTACCTAAAGAAATCTTTACCTGGAGTCACCTCAAGAAATCTACCTGGAGTCACCTCAAGAAATCTTTACCTGGAGTTACCTAAAGAAATCTTTACCTGGAGTTACCTAAAGAAATCTTTACCTGGAGTAACCTAAAGAAATCTTTACCTGGAGTTACCTAAATAAATCTTTACCTGGAGTAACTTAAAAGAAATCTTTATCTGGAGTAACCTAAAGAAATCTTTACCTGGAGTTACCTCAAGAAATGACTTTTCTGAGTTTGCAATAATCGGGTTTGATTGAACATATCCGCAATACAACTATGGCTATCATTAATCACATTGTTAAATATATGGAAGTTAAACAAGAAATCTTGTAACAAAAGAACACAGAGCAAGATGTAGGATATCTACAGTTTTATTGGTGGAGGAAACCGGAGAACATGGAGAAAACCACTGCCCTCTCGCAAGTCACTGATAAACTTTATCACATAATGCTGTACACCTCGCTCTCATCGAGATTCGAACTCACAACATCAGTGGTGATAGGCATTGATTGCATAGGTAGTTGTAAATCCAACTACCATGTGATCACAACTACGACAGCCTCTCTTGTATATGTATTTATAAACTGTTCTTAATGTTTATTTAAAGATATTAGTTCACTGTATGAATACTAATCTCTAAATTAAAAATAATAAAAAAAGATTTTTTTTAATAGGTATTGGTATTTTTGAGACGTTTACATGACTTAAAAACACAAATGGAAAATGAAAATGAGCAGAAGATAAAACTGCATGAAAGACCATTTGGAGAATTTTCTGGATCTCCAAATAAATGTGGGATTCACCCTTCAATGTCTCCACGAAGATTAGGATTTATACCAACATCATCAGCAAATGTCAAGGTTACATCACCAAATGTGAAGGTTACATCACCAAATGTGAAGTTTACATCACCAAATGCCAAGGTTACATCAACAAATGCCAAGGTTACATCACCAAATGCCAAGGTTACACCACCAAATAAAATTATAGAATACGCTATGGATGGAATGAGTATGCCACCAAATGTTTCACCAACTAAGGACAATGTATCACCACATTTAAAAGAAATTTATGATCCTGGTAAGTAGTATTGTAGCTTGAATGATCAGGAACATTTTTTGTATACATAGAGGCTGAGCTTTTATCCAATCTAATTACCTCATCTGGAGAGGTATTGTCTTAATTTTTTATCTGGTTTGTCAGTGACTTGCGGCAGGTCAGTGGTTATTCTCGATGTATTCCGGTTTCCTCCACCAATAAAACTGACCGCCACGATATAACTGAAATATTGTTGAAATTGGCGTTAAACACCCTAACCCCTTATTTTTTATCTGTTGTTGCTGTCATCTGTCTACATTTCATTTCAATCTTCTTTTAAGAAACCAGTGAATTCAAAAGTATAACATAGGAATCATCCCTATTAGGATTCAGCAATCTTATTCAGACCAGTTTAGTTGTTAATTGCCAACAAGCTAGAAGATGGAAATTGTTATGTTATATTAATCACATGATAAATTAATTAAAATTATATTGTAGATATTGTCATCCATTTAGACACATGACATTTGTCTTATTATGGTTAGTGTGCTAGCCTCTAGTGCAGTAGATCGTGGGTTTGAACGCTGATGAGGTCACATCAAAGACTATAAAATTGGTATTTACTGCTAAGTATGCAGCATTAAGGAGTAAGAGCAAAGACTGGGTGACCTAGAAGCAGTATAATGTATCTGAGTGTCCCGACATGTCTTTTCAAAGACTGTTCTTTCAGTGGGCTACTAATTGGTTTGGTCTAGTACAAAGCATACACTATTATCATCTCATCAAATGTAAATACAGTGAAACTCGGTTGTGTCGAAGTTCAGGGGACTCAAAGAAAACTTCGACTTATCCGGTGCTTCGACACATCCATAAGCAGTTTTGACTTCCGGTTTACTCGATGTTTACCTGTGAAGTTGACTTCGTTACGTCTGTGTATGTGACTTGTTTCAGGTGTAAAAAATTATAATTTAATTAACTTTGCACTCCAGGGATCATTCCCGGTTTAAATATGGATAAAAATAAAAAAGGAATAAATTATTTTCAACATTTTAGTTATCGTAATTGTGATTAGTGTTCACCCATACTTCATTAATTAGGCTAATTAATAACCTTTTGATTTTTTTATTACTCCATGCTAGCATTGTGTCAAAAATTGACTTTCCCAAGCTGTCGTGCTCAATGTCATTTTCCTGTGATTATTCTAATTAAAAATTAATGTGCTAAAGCTATGAATTTAATTAGTGTGATAATTAATTTTGAGGTAAAATAAAAAAATCTAAAAGAAATACAAACATTTTGATGATCGAAGATGTTTCCATTTTAAAAATCTTTCTAAAAAATCGTTTCCTGTGAGTAAAACACAAACCATTCATTTTTCGAATTTCTAAGTGAACATCGTAAATGTCGTGTCATAATTCAGTCAAATATTTTTTCTAAATTTTAGTCGCATCTGTTTTCAACTGTAAAATGAAATTCTGACCAAGAAAACGTGCATTTCAATTTTTGTTTCGTTTTTATTTTCACCCTTTGCCGTACCCCATTCATGATGGCTATATTTACCTTTTTGCGAATCAATGAACCTTGACTAAGCCCTTGACACGCCGTTATCGATCAGCTGTTTAATTCAACTGTTTAATTAACACACAAATCTGTGTATTTTTATTGTTTACACTTTGTACTGTCAAAAATTGTAATAAAAACACTGAATTTACATCAATGACACGGATTTAAAGAAAAGGAAGTCATAACTTTGCATAACACAAGAAATTCGATTTACGGAAGTGAAGGAAAAGACACGAAGACTTGAGGTTCGACTAAAAAAGAGTAAATTACATAATTTTCCGATTTTGGGGCTATAAAAAGTGTTCGACACAACCAATGTATTCGACTCAAGAATGTTCGAATTAACAGTGTTGAAATAATATAGAATAATAGGAAAATAGATTGGGACCGGCTGGCAACTTCGAGACATCCGTAGTATTCGAATAAAGAGTGTTCGACACAAACATGTTCGACTGTACTCTCGCCATGATATTGCTATTGCTATATTTTTTGTCCCCCGACGCTTCGTTGAAGGGGACTATAGAAATGGGTGCCGTATGTCCGTCCGTCCGTGTGCTTTTTGGTTTCCAGATGATAACTTGTGAATGAAAAGTCAGATTGAAGCTAGGTTTGGTATGTAAGTGTATCTTATGAATATCTAGGTCAAGTTCGATAATGACAATTTTTCGACTATTTTTACTAGAGTTGTGCCCCTTTTTATACCTCAAAATTGCTAAATATTTGGTTTCCAGATGATAACATGGAAACAAATAGTCAGATTGAAACTAGGTTTGGTATGTAAGTGTATCTCATGAATATCTAGGTCAAGTTCGATAGCGATCATTTTTCGACAAATCTTACCAGAGTTACATCCCTTTTTATACTTTGTCCGTGTGTCCCGAATTGGTTTCCAGATGATAACTTGTGAATGAAAAGTCAAATTGAAGCTAGGTGTGGCATGTAAGTGTATCTTATGAATATCTAGGTCAAGTTCGATAATGACAATTTTTCGACAATTTTTACTAGAGTTGTGCCCCTTTTTATACCTCAAAATTGCTAAATATTTGGTTTCCAGATGATAACTTGGGAACAGATAGTCAGATTGAAACTAGGTTTGGTATGTAAGTGTATCTCATGAATATCTAGGTCAAGTGCGATAGTGATCATTTTTCGACAAATCTTACCAGAGTTACATCCCTTTTTATACTTGAAAATTGCTAATATTTTGGTTTCCAAATTATAACTTGTGAACAAAAAGTCAGATTGAAACTAGGTTTGGTATGTAAGTGTATCTCATGAATATCTAGGTCAAGTGCGATAGCGATCATTTTTCGACAAATCTTACCAGAGTTACATCCCTTTTTATACTTCAAAATTGCTAATATTTTGGTTTCCAAATTATAACTTGTGAACAAAAAGTCAGATTGAGAACTATGAGTGATANCCTGACCCTCTAGTTTACAGTAGTTTCAAAATTTAATCTTACGATATAACCTTGGCTTCGGGGGACCAGTGGCCAACGGCCTTTTTTTTTATGTTATTTTCAATTCCGATTTAAAGCTAATCAAACTCTTATTTCACCTTATAACAACAGACCTTGAGAACAAAAATAGAACCCTTTAGTAACTAACAGCAGCATTACCACCAGATAAGGTTTGTTTTATTTTTAGGTTGTTGCTTATTGACACTATGTTTTTCTCTATATATAAAATAGACACAGAGATTAGCAACAACAGCTGGTTAGAACAACAACCCTATGTGATAGGAACATATTCAATGCATCCATTGACAACCTCCATGAAACAAAGGCTTATCTTACAATACCTTACACCATTAGCAGAATATCAGGAGGTAAACAAGTAGATTTTTCATTCTCAATATACCCAGGCCTTTCAATAAGGGTGGTACCAGGTACTTTTACCCACCTAAAATGGTATTGAGTACCTCCTGATTTTAAAGAGTGTTGTATGAGATATTCATTAATTGTTCAAATTTTAATAAAAAAACAAAAGTACCACCTGTAAATAGTGAAGTACTGGTACACTCGAAAAATATTGAAAGCCCTGTTATACCATAATATAGTATACCAGTGATAACATTAAAACACAAATGTTTTTACCTACTTGAACTTAGCAACAAACCAAGGGTGTGTCAAAATATGCTACATAGCAGAAAGAAAGTTTAAAAAAAATGATGCTCAACAATTCTGCCATTATCAAATAACAAACAACCACATCTCACATCAAAACTTTGAATACAAGAGGTGTATTTTAAACAATTGTCTTAAATTAACATTACCGTATTTTACGGACTATAGGTCGAATTGCTGCTTTTCAGGTAAATTTTTTGGGGAATACTAAGATAGGTCGAAGCATTCCATAGGTCGAGGATGCCGATGACAACTTGGGTAAATATCGTCACATCGAACGGTTTTTTTTTTTTTTTTTTTTTTTTACATCGGTAAACATTTGTCCTATAACGATGTTCTTCAGTAAGTATATGCAAGAATTAACTCAAGAATAATATTCTTATGTGTCATAAACGAAATAATTAGGAAAATTAAATTAAATTAAAAAAAATGTTAAACTTGTGTTTGTGTTTTTTTATGAGGAGTCTGTAAAGCCAGACATCAATGACATTCAAATCAGGCCATCTGACCTGTGGGTGTAGATGGTAAACGGATGTTCATACAATAAATTAATCAAGCTGTCAAAACAATGTATCACCTTGTGCAGTTTTATTGACATACCTTTAAACTGTGTTTAATTAGTAGTACACAAATTATGTGATCGTCTCGGTCCAGTAAATTTTCAGTCAGCTGATCAGGATATTTAAGTGCCGATAGAGGTTCACCTGTGTTGATTATCTCATGGTGATTATTTTATTTGTTCCTAATTGACCAATTCAAGTGTAGAACATTCTAGTTTAACGAAATCAATAATTATTTTCCAGTGCATTTAGTATAAAAAGTTTTTTTTACACGTTTATTGTGAGATATATAATACAACCGCCATTTTTTACTACAACCTTGTACGCATGCTCGTGTTCGGTACCCCTCGTGTTTGATGGAAAACTATATAGCTATATTTAGATATTTTGTGATAATAATTTTATATTGTAGAATGATCTACCCTGTGATTTTTTTCAACAACATACATTTTTTATAGTATAAATTTTATAGTTTTTTTTATTAATTTTTATTATACAATACAATATTGAACTGATTTTCGTTAACACTTCAATCTTCAATCATTGAATATTGATTTTTTTCGGATGTTGAACATTTTATTCCCGGAATTGCACCCTCTGTTAGTATACTTTTATTGCTTTATTTAAAAAAAAAATAACAACAAGAACATCGATGATTTCAGTCTTCTTATTCAGGAAAAAAACCTACAGCAAAATAAAGGTATACTGTAAATAAAATCGTCATTTTTATCTAGATTTTTTTAGGGATTCGAGATTTTTTTAACTTCATCCTTGTATAGGTCGATGTGGACGATAGGTCGAAGCCAGCGTGTTGAGGAAAAAAAATATCGACCTATCGTCCGTAAAATACGGTATTTCATTCTCCTCTGAAGCTGAAATAAGCATTGATAAGTGTGTCCAAAGATTCATATTCTATAATTTATGCAAAATAACAAAACAAGTATTAACAAAAGTTTAAACATTTTTTTTATATTTTATTGAAATATTTTTTGTTCTTGATATAACTCTGGGTTTTCTTATCAATTTAAGTAATTAATGGTTAATATACATTTAATTTTTTTGTGAAATGCATAAAGGCAAAACATATTTATAATTTAATAATTTAATATTTATCAAATCTTTTTCTTTTAACAGCTCCTAAGTGCAGCTTTCGAAAACAATGCTCTTGATTTGATATTTTATTATATTGACTCGAAAAGGAATCCTGATGGAAGACTGGCATTGGAAGCCTTAAAGGTAAGTGTACACCCTAAATAGATGGCAGGTGTAATGATTAGTGTGTTCACCAGGAGTACAGCGTGTTCAGTCACCGATGGGAGCTAACCAAAGACTATATTCTTTGCTGCTTCTCTGCTAGGCAATTAACATTTAAGGAGTAAGAGTTAAAAAGGCTGTTAATCCTGATATTGTGTCTGTGGACTGTTGTTTCAGTGAGCTAGCACAATAATAATCCAACTTATGCTGGTATAGTAACAAACAGACATCATCATCATATCATTTAATACTAACTTGTTCTTGCCATTATATAACTGAAAAATTGCTGACTTGTAAAAACAATAATCACACCTTCATTCCTAAATATTGTTTGATAATATGTTAGCATGATAAATAAATAACATACAACAATGACAGATCATAGCAATTAGAAAAGACAGTTCAGATCTATAATTAACTAAAAGTGAAGAAGACAACACCAAATGCTGCTAGAAATTTAACTCCCGGTTTGGGACAAAGGTCACAGAATGATTATTTTGATCATAGTCCACCCTAATGGTATATTCCAGCATTGAATTAATTATAAATAGCAATAAAACAAACCAACAAAAATATCAATGACAATTTGGTTATGGTATTTTTATGTTCAATGCTTGGTGGTTAGAGGTAGTTGTTTGTTTTGTTGATGTTGGTTGAATTTTTAAGCATCACTCTTTTAAACTTTATTTTCATAATTATTGAATCTGTATTAACCTAATTGGTAATTTGTGAATATATTGTTCTTATATTTCAGTATCTAGCTACTTTACTTTGCCACAAGAAGTTTTCTGTAGAGTTCTTGCAGATGAATGGAGTACAGAAGTTATTAGATGTGTATAGACCATCAATATCTGCCGTGGGTGTCTCTCTATGTCTCTACTACCTCTCATACTTTGAAGACGCTATGGAAAGGGTAAATATCTAAACTTATAGGAGAAGAAATGTGAAAATCGTGGAAATCTTGATTTAGAAACATCAAATTTAAAATCTTAAATACATTTTTCCTGTTGAAATAAGTCAAACCCAGAGAGAAAGCAGATATCGGGAAATTAAATCTATGATTTAAGATTTGTAATTGTGGATCGTAGGAAATTTATCTACTTTAATTAATTTTATTAATTAAAATTGTTAACAGTTTATTAATTAAAATTATTAAATATTTGTTGTTATTTTTACCTTTTATTTTCAGGTGTGTTTGTTACCTGAACATATACTGTCTAAAGTAGTAAGGTAAATACATGTACTTCCTGTCAAAGATATTTATTTCTTGCATTGTTGGTAGTAGTGAATTTGAACTACAAACATGTTAAATATGATATCAACAGTACCGTATTTTACGGACTATAGGTCGATGGGGACGATAGGTCGAATTGCTGCTTTTCGGCTAAATTTTTTGGGGAATACTAAGATAGGTCGAAGCATTCCATAGGTCGAGGATGCCGATGACAACTTGGGTAAATATCGTCACATCGAACGGGTTTTTTTTTGTTTGTTTTTTGTTTTTTTACATCGGTAAACATTTGTCCTATAACGTTCTTCGGTAAGTATATGCAAGTATTAATTCAAGAATACTATTCTTATGTGTCATAAAAGAAATAATTATGAAAGTTAAATTAAATAAAATTTTGTTTTTAAACTTATGTTTGTGTGTTTTTTTATGACGAGTCCGGTTTATAAACCCAGACATCGACGACATTCAAATCAGGCCATCTGTGGGTGTCACAATAGATGGTAAACGGATGTTCATACAATATAAAATAATTAAGCTGTCAAAACAATGTATCACCTTGTGCAGTTTTATTGACACACCTTTAAACTGTGTTCAATTATTAGTACACAATTTATGTGATTGTCTCGGTCCAGTAAATTTTCAGTCAGCTGATCAGGATATTTAAGTGCCGATAGAGGTTCACCTGTGTTGATTATCTCATGGTAATTATTTTATTTGTTCCTAATTGACCAATTCAAGTGTAGAACATTATAGTTTAACGAAATCGATAATTATTTTCCAGTACATTTAGTATAAAAAGCTTGTTCACCACATGTATTGTGAGATATAATATTGCAACCGCCATGTTTTACTACAACCTCGTGCGCATGCTCGTGTTCGGTACCCCTCGTGTTTGATGGAAAGCTATAGGCCTATAGCTATATTTAGATATTTTGTGATAATAATTTTATAAACGATCCACCCTGTGATTTTTTTTTCAACAACATACATTTTTTTATAGTATATAATTTTTTATTATACAATACAATATTGAACTGATTTTCGTTAACACTTCATTTTTCGATCATTGAATATTGATTTTTTTTTTGGGATGTTGAACATTTTATTCCCGGAATTGCACCCCCTGTTAGTGTTAGTATATTTTTATTGCTTTAATTAAAAAAAAAATAACACCAAGAACATCGATAATTTCAGTCTTCTTATTCAGGAAAAAAACCTACAGCAAAATAANGGTATACTGTCAACAAAATCGTCATTTTTATCGAGATTTTTTTTTAGGGATTCCAGATTTTTCAACTTCATCCTTGTATAGGTCGATGTGGACGATAGGTCGAAGCCAGCGTGTTGAGGAAACAAAATATCGACCTATCGTCCGTAAAATACGGTATATTGATTATTGAAAAAGGGTACAAGAAAAAAAAGAATTGTTTTAGCAAAATTTTACACAAATCTTTGAGATATTTTATAGTGATTCATTGCTCCCATAGTTTTGAATGTATCCATGCTGTCAAGTTTTAAGGACAGACTTTTATCATTAGAATCTTTCTTAATTCATATTTTTAATTATCTCACTAGAAGATTTGAGACATTGTTTTGGTTCATATCGTATTAAAAAATATACATCAAGTTGTCCAGGGCCCTTTTTAGAAACCAAAAGTCATATGTTCTCGAGATTTTAAAGTGTGTTTAATCCTGGTATGTTTTGTTGGTCCTAAGATATTTGTCCCCCGACGCTTCGTCGAAGGGGACTATAGAAATGGGTGTCATCTGTCCGTGTGCTTGGTTTCCAGATGATAACTTGTGAATGAAAAGTCAGATTGAAGCTAGGTGTGGTATGTAAGTGTATCTTATGAAGAACTAGGTCAAGTTCGATAATGACAATTTTTCGATTATTTTTACTAGAGTTATGCCCCTTTTTATACCACACAATTGCTAAATATTTGGTTTCCAGATGATAACTTGGGAACATATAATCAGATTGAAACTAGGTTTGGTATGTAATTGTATCTAATGAATATCTAGGTCAAGTTCGATAGCGATTGTTTTTCGACAAATCTTACCAGAGTTACATCCCTTTTTAT